>VDFB02058242.1:72303002-72316217 GCA_007258455.2 Sequoia sempervirens
AGATGGGATGGGTCCTCCTCTATTACTTCTCAGCCAAGGTATCCCCAACTTCTAAAGTTTGAATATCCTTCAGTGGGTGTTTCAGATAAGGAGGCTTCATTTGATTGTAGTTGTCCTCATGATCTGGGTGATTGTGGTAACTCTCAAGTACCACAAAAGAATTTTTGAGAATTGTGTAGTTTTTGCAACCATTTCCCTGGATGATGACTTTGATATCAAAGATGGTGGGGATGGCGGGAGTGGTGGGTGTCTTTGTCGTAGAAGTGGAAGCGATAGTGGTTGGATCAATGGATGGTGTTGATGGGCCTTCGTCATTTTTAGGCACTTGAGGGATTTTGTAGTATTTTTCGTCTAGGTTCTTGCAGTAAGAGAATGGTTTAGGATCTCCATGGATGGTGACCTCTTGGACTTCATATGTGAACTTGACACATTGATGGAAGGTTAATGCTACTTTTTGCATTACATGGATCCATAGACGTCCCAGGAGAATGAGAATGTTATAAGGCAAGTCAAGGTCTAGGACCTGACAAGTGGTTTCAATGATAGCTAGCCCTACTTGAATAGGGAGTTGAATTGTTCCTTGGGACACTCTTTCTTGATCATCATACACTCTGATTATAATGCCTCCACCTTTGTCTATGGAATCCTTTGATATTTTAGGTTCTTAATGAGCTTGAGGGAACAAATGTTCAAACTTGCACCTCCATCAACCAAGACTCACTTGACTTTATTTTTATGCACTAGGACTTCTAAATGGAGTGAATAGTTGTGAGATGGTTGAGTGGGAAAATATTGATTGGAGAATGTAAGGAGATTTGGAGTGATGATGTTTCTGACCATAGCTTGGAATTATTTCACATCAAGATCCGTAGGGACAGTGGATGAAGCCAATGCTTCCTCAAGGATTTTCTTGTGGGCGGATGAAATTTTTAGCAACTCCATGATGGAAATTTGTGTTGGGGTTCTTTTCAGCTGATCAAGGACATTATAGCCACTAGGAATAGATCTTGGGTTGGGCACGGGTGCTCTATTTGGCAGAGATGACCTTGCAATGGTGATTTTGTTGACTCTTGTGGTGACTCCACAATTAGCATGGGATCCTTTGATGGTGATGGTAGCACAATATTCATCCAAGGATGCGACGACATGGTCGTACACATGATTCACGCTCTTGAAGGTACCTTTCCCCTTATCAGTGTTATTGTTCCCTTTGTTGTTATGGTTAGGCATCAGATTCGTGTAGATTTTGAGGTTCTAATTTCTTGCTGGCTACTCCACATTTATGATTTTTTATCAATGAGGTCTTGGATTAGGTTTTTCACCCTCATGCAACTGTTAATGGTGTGCCCTTTGATTTTTTGGATGTCACAAATCTAATTTTCATTTTACTAGGGTGGTTTCACATCTGGTTCTTGGTAATTCTCATAGGTAGGAGCCTCAGTGATGAGGTTTTAGTTGATTAATTTCTTCATGATCACCTCAAATGGTTCTCCAAGGGTAGTGTACTTCTACTTGGTGGGATTTTTGTTTCGCTAGGGTGGCCTCCTTTGATCGTTGACATTGTTGATCACTTGATTGTTTGGCTATTGTGTTGTTTTATTAGCTTGACGATTGTTTTGATGGTGCTTTTGGGGTTGTTGTTGTGGTGTGGGTGTGTTTTTCCAAGGGGAACTAATGAAAACTTTGGCATTGACAACACCATCGTTGGTAATGTTTTAGTTCTTTTCCAATGTGTAATGTTTGTCATTGTAATTGGTGGATAGGCGATTGCTCTATTGTTCAGGATATGTAGGTGATCCTCCTTATGACATAAGGGCTCATTCAATGTTGAGCACCTTGGAGATCAACTAGTCATATGTGGTGATGCCTTGGACTTTGAGGTGAAATGCCAAGGCTCCGTCGAGATTGGATATGATAGTGCAGACTTGTTATTCTTTAGGCATGACCCATTTTCTCTGATTGGCCTTGGATTTCCATCGTTGTAAGAAAGAAGAAAATGATTCATCCTTACTTTGTTTCAAAACTGATAATTCCTCTAGACTGACATCCATAACAATATTGAATCCATAGTTTTTGATGAATGCATCTACTATCTCTTGGAATTTTTTGATGCCTAGAGGAAGGTGAGAGAACCATTCCAGGGCTTGGCCAGCCAAACTTCTAGGAAACAACCACATCAGATAAGTGTCTTCATATGCGACTTTCATGCAATGAACCTAGAATTCCCTGATGTGATCTTCAATGTTTCTTGTCCCATGATATTTATCAAATTTGGGGATCTCAAATCCCTTTGGGAATGGTTTCATTACAAGACTCCTATCAAATTGTTAAGGACACAAGTTGCTGGGTTTTTTCATGGTTTTCCCTAATTGAAGATCAAGCACCTATTGTGAGAGCAACTTGATTTGTACTGTGACATTGTTTTATGGATTAGGGAGTGGGATGAAATTATTTTGTGGTGGTTCAATTGTTGGTAGGATGGGTGGATTGGTTGGTATTTTCATGGATGGTGTTTGCACATTCTATTGTGCCAAGTATGCTTGCAATTGATGTTGTACTAACAACTCTTGTTGTTGGTCCTATTGTTGTTGTGCTAATAGTGCCTATTGTTGAGCTTCTTGTTGTTGTTATTGCACCAATAACGCTTCTTGTTGGGCTTCTAATCAGGTTGTTTCTTGCTACTCTTGGTATTGTTTTAGTGCTTTTTGATATGCTTGTTGTTGGGCTAATTGTTGTTGTGCAAGATAATGTGCTTGTGTATGTGTGTGTGCTTGCACTTGTGCTTGTGCTTGTTGAGCTTGGTATTTGGCTTGAGCTTGCGCTTGTGCCTGAGCCTAGGCTTGTGCTTGTTGGGAAGCTTGTGCAATCTATGCAGCTTGTGCAACTTGTACAACCTGCTTTGCTTGAGTAGCTTGGGCTGCTTATTGTGGGTGTTGTTGTAACAAGGCTTGAGCTTGTGCAACCTGTTGTGCTTGTTGTGCTTGTTGCACAACTTGGGCAACTTGAGCAACTTGGGCAACTTGTTAGTTTTGGATTTTTTGTAGTGCCTTTTGATACACATCCTGCTAAGTGGCTTGCAATGCAATACCGTATTGCTTTGATGTGTTCAAGTTTGGTGGTGGTGGTGGTGGAGGTAGATTTGGAATGGTGCCTGTTGTGGTGATGAGAGGTGCCATCATGTTGATGATTGGGGGTTGAGTGGTGGATGGTGTGATTGATATGATTGGTCCTTGAGAGACCATGTTTTGAGATGTTTGGGGGATGGTTGATGATGTGACTTGCGTTATCAGGATGGTTGTCATCTTTTGTTGCAATTTTGATGACAAGATGGAAGGATTTTGTATGATGTTTTGATTAATGTTTGGCGAGTTGATTTGATTTTTTTGATTATCATTTGGTAAAGGGGAAGTCATAAACCAAGAGATGATGTGGATATTGATGGCAAGGGGGGAGTGGTGGAAAAGTGAGTGGCATACTCCCTTGGGGGAATGATGAAGATGTAGTGTCAAAGATGCCTCATGGTACAAATATGTCTCCTTCTCCCTGTGAGGTTATGGGGAGAGGTGTTGCGTGAAATGATGATGATAGGTCATTAGGATTGTGAAAGGTGAGGGGGACATATGGATGTGATAGATTTTTGGGTATGGATTGTCCCAAGATGGTGTTTGCATCCAAATCTTGATTGTTTATGAGGGGGTGTGTTTTCAAATGTATTGAGAAATGCACTTCCCTTGTTAACAATGGGTTGAGTTGGAGCAATGGATGATGTGATTTGCAGGATGTTTTGAGTGATGTTTTGAAATGGAAGTGTAGATGAGATGGGGAGTGTGGATGAAATTGGGGGCATGTCCCAAAAAGATGGTTCCACAATAGTGCTCACATTAAAATCGGAAGGGATTTTATCCCCTTTCTTTGCTAATTTGAGCATGTATAATGAGGGATTGAGTCTCATCATGATGTTGATAATCTTATGATTTTCCATATTTTGAACTATTTCGGTGATTTCCTCTTATGAAATTATAAATGGATTAGTGACCAGTAAGATCCTCTACTTGGACACCTTCCTCTTAATGGTCTTGTGAAAATGGAGGAAGATTAATCATGAGACTGCCAGACCCAATGGGATTCATTTCGGGAGCGGTCTGACTCAAGTCACTCAAAGTAGATGTTTCTTTTTTAGCTTCCATGTTCCTCTTGTGTTAAGATCTAGTTTGCACCATAAAATAGGGATCAATCTTCAAGAATGTAAGAGATGAATCTCTAATTCTTTGGATTGATTGAACTTTTAGGTACAAAAGAGAAAATTTAGGATGATTTAAGGATCAAAAGTATGATGGTGAAATGAAGGAAAGTTGGATGATATGAATGTTTAGAACTCTTGAGAAATCTTGAAGGAGATGTTAAACTTTAGGACTTGGATTTGATGTTTAATTTTGATTTGGGATTATATTTGATTTGATTTGGATTTGGATAGTGAACTCATAAAATCTAAGAGGTTAGATGTTTTCCTAGAGTGAATTTGTCCTTAAGATGCTAATTTGACTAAATGTGAGAAGAAGGATTCATCCACACACACCTAACCAAACAAGATGGTTTTTTATTGGGTTTTGATTTTGGATTATGAACTCCTAAACCCTAAGATGTTGGATGTGATCAAGGGATAAATTTTTCCACAAGGTTTGATAATTTGACTAAATATGTGGAGAAAGATGCATCTAGACACATCTAATCAAACAATATGATTTTTTGATTAGTTTCAAATGATTTTCCCAAAGTTTAACATGAAGGGATTTTCCAAGATTTTCAAAGAGTTGATGATGAGATGATTTTGGTTTTGATGTTCAAAGATGGATGAAGGTTTGATTTTGATCTTAGGTTTACCTAAAAAGACACTTGCTTACTAGACCTCAGTTTTGAAGAACATGCTTTTCTCTAAAGAAGATGCTCAAACTCCCTAAAAAGAGTCAGGTTTTGACAATAATAGAATGAGTACAAACCAGGATTATTTCTTGAAGCTTTTCTATAAAAGTTAAAAAGTAGTCTTCGTCTGAATTCGTATAGCATTAAGAAATTATTTTGGTGATCTTTCAAACTAAGGGCTTTTACCTTTGGTTTCTTGATCTTGATCTTGCGTGAAATCATTTGGGACACATGTGTGGGATTCAATTATCTTTAGTCTTTGATTAATGACTTTGTTTTACCACAAACACTTATTGATTAAGCTTTGAAACTATATGTCTAATGCTTTAATTTCTTCTCATATCACAAAGTGTATCTTGTGGAAATCGAGGAAATCAAAGCAAGAGTTACCTAATGTTTACTTTAGTAGGAGCAAATTGAGATAAAATTCAAGTGCCTAGAAACCTCTAATGATATGAATCCCAAGGGCAAGCAAGGGCATGCGAATTCATTCAAGGATATTTGCTTCTCCTAAAGGGTTTGAGATTTGATGCTCATGTTAAATGTTTTATTTCTAATGTTTTTGATCAAGCAATGCATTTTTATTTTAAGAAAAATCACACCCCTATGGATATTTGAGATAATATTTGTTGAGTACCCACTTGGATAAGTCTAGCTACACTTACATTCAATGGATGGTTAGATGCTTGACACCATTGGATCCTCTCCATGGCTCAACAATTCTTTTGGGAATTAGTACCCATGAATCTCCCATGGCATACTTTCCATCTCTACTTAAAGCTATAAAAGTGTGGGGCGGCTTCAAAATGACCATTCTTACACCAACAAATAGATAGGGATTTGTCCTTTCTAAACAAGGGTTTTAATTCAGACTTTTCATTTGTGGAGATTGACCCATGTGGTGAGAGACCATTGTTTCCCTTCTTGTCGGGACTAACCACGTGATACTGGCCTTTATTCGAATACCCACTAAATTATATCCTGACTAGAAATACACTTAGCTTTAATGTGTTACCTGTTGGGTCATTCCCTTGGGTGAGTAGTTTTTCCCACAAGGAAAGCCCTCTAAGATAAAAAAAAAAGTGAGCAAACATATTCGTAGTTTGATTAACCTTCATTTAGAAGCAAATGTAGAACACACACAATATGTTCCACTCACACTCGCAAGATTTGTTGTTCAATTTTAAGCCCGAATTGAAATGTGTTTGGGTAATTACTCACACAACTTAATGTCACCAAAAGTCCTTTTGATTCTCAAGATCGCTATGAGGTGTGAGAGAAGTGCATATGTCCTTTTAGTGATATTACATTGATTAATTAATTACAAGAAAAAGAAAAACTTGCTCATTTTAAGTCCACAAAGCAAAACTGAATTCTTTTTATAACACCAAATCAAATGTGGAATTTTCCTTGTTCAATTGTTAGCCTCAAATGAAATCTAGTGAGTTTGTCCTAAGATTAATCTTAGTCCCTTCATAGCAAAGATTGAAATGTTCTTTTTTAGAGCCCCAAAAAGATGAAAGTTGGTTAAAAATAGAAAATTTAAGCATAGAATGGAAGCTCTAAGCATTAAAAAATGCTTTATCAACTTCAAAATTTAAGGCTTCAATCCTCTTTAACTCCAATATTTTTCAATGATTGCTTCCAATGCTTTAGCAGTGTGAGTTCTTCATGCAAATGAAAATCCTTCCTTCTTTGTTATCCTTCCTTTTCTTATAAAATAAAAAGAAATCATGTGAGGATCAAATTATTTGATTAAAATCATTATCGCCAAACAATAAATTGATCTCAATTGCAAAGACTAATGATTTTAACTAATAAATGACTCCTAAATAAGTATCTAGCTTTCCATACTCTTTTCACAATATTAAATCCTTTAGCTAATATATTTTGTCATATAACAAAGATCAAGGCAATCCTCATTAGCAATTCAAAATTAGACAAATTAAAACCAACAAATCTTAACAAGTAAAGATTTTGATTCTTATTTACTTAATCCTAGAGGATGCCATAAATGAGTGACATTAATTAGAAAAGATACCTACAAGAAATCATAAATAAATGATGCTTACAGTAGAGATGCATGTAGAAAACCATAAATGAGCAGCGACTATTAAAGTGGATACGCAATCATGCCATCTCATGCAATCAATGTCTATTTTTCTCTTTTGTCTACACATCCATCAGTATACTTGCAACTTGCACTAGAGTAATAGTTTAGCCTTACCTTGTAGTCCCTTTTAATGCATTCAATTGCAGTCAATGAATATCAAGGTTTTAGACTTCTTTCCTTTCCCCAGTAGAAAGTAAATGCCAGTTACCACTGGCGACTTTAAAAATACCAGTATGTTTGGCACCATCAAATCAATCAAATATGGCTATTAATAACAACACTAAAGAAAGGATATTAGCAAATAAGTTTGTAATAAAATAACTAGCAACATTATCTTAGGCGACATCCTAGAGTTGTAAGCAACATTAATGCAGCCAGTAGTTGCTCTATTAATGGTAATGGTTAATGATATTTTTATCTCCACCCATCACTTCAATCATTTTATTTTCCATCATTGTAACTCTTCTGATAATTCAATGATTTAGTTGGGGAATTAATTGCCAATGGATTGGTAGATGAAGATCTTGTGTTGTACTACTTGCAGCAGAGACAAAAATAATGCCTTATGCTGCACCATTAAATGATGCCAACCTCTACACAATGTAAATATGAAGATTTATTGAAGCCTTGACAAGGAATTGATTGGAAAACAGGATAGGTCATAGCACAATGTGAGCACCTCACAACTTCACCCAAAGAAAAACACAATCATTAGAAGTTAAAATGCAGTGATCTATGAAGTAGAATGGCCGCATATATATAATGAAAGCACCTTCACTATAGTAAAGCACAACCAAACAAAGTTAAAACAATGCAATGTGGAGGTGCTATGACCACATCATAAATTATGATCATCTAAATAAGCTTCTAGTTATAGCAGCCAGTGGTAATGCTTCTACTAGCGTGGGAATAGAGAAAAAGATTCCAGGCCTGATAGTAAATAGATTGCTAGAATGCAGAGCTCAGCCTAGACTAGCCTATGCAATTTTAAGGGGCGAACAAGTGACAACCCTACTCGCTGCTCTAGTTTTTTTTTAAGATGAAGATACTCAAATAGAGGTTGCAAAATCTTTTCTCAACAAATGCAATGAGAAACAACAAGAAGAGATGGTAAATGCCCGAGATGATGGACTGCTCTTCACATTGCCTCTACATCAAATGAGCCAAATACTTTTCAAATGCTTCTTGACTACGGAGCTAAACTTGATGTCCCAAACAAAGAGGGTATGATGGCCCTACACCTTACTAATGAGAGTGACGTGAACAATGACTAATTAAAAATTATCCCCAGAGATTCGCTAAGAAAAATTTAGTCTCATTACCATGTAAGATTTAGATAGATAAATTGAACTAACCAACAAAGAAATAGACAAGTCACATGAGCTAATTGACAATATGCAACTAAAGACGTGGTCTCACGGCCTACAAAGAGAGATTGGTCAAATTTAAAATTTATATTTGCTTGTAAAGAAAACATCAACCAAATTCATTAGAAAATGCTATCATTAATGACCTTAACAACTAATGTGGCATTTATGGTGCACCGAGCTTTAGGAAGAAATCACCAAGCATTCAATTCAATCACATCAGTTCATTTGTTTCCTATGTTTCCAAGTTGTGTGTTCACCATTTGAAATTTAAAGAAAAGGTCAGTGCTAGAACAAAGCATTGGATTGTGTTTAAGTCTGAGCCAGGTTTACACATTGACCACCACTTTTCCTTATGCTACTCACATTAAATATACTTTTTCTTTAATTTATGAGGATAAGCTATCATAACAAACTATGCATCTTGAGTGGAATTTTTTTTTTGTTTTTAAAAGAAAAAATCCCAACACATACCAAATAACTAAGAAACAACATTATGAGATAATCAAAGGTTATGTGCCAAACATGAATACAAGTCACGATTGATATGAAAAAGACTAAAAAAATGAAATCATAGCAAAAGGCACAAGAATTAATTCCACCTATTCATAATAAGCATCAATCTTTAATTCTAACAAATTTTAACTCTTGCATGGGGAATACGATGAGAGACAATATGCAATATATTGTAGGTAAATGCCCTTCTTCTAGCACCATTATTTGGATGTGAAAATTTGCAAATGGATAAAACTCTAAACAAAACATTAGCATTGTTAGTGTTTTAAAACAAAACAAACATCCAACATCCCTATGAAATAATACATCATGCTTCAAAATGCAAACAAATAACACAATAATCAAAACATATGAAAACATGAAGTATACCTATTCCATAGTGGATTGGTGCCACTTTGATATGAAAAGTGGCCCTTTCCCAACCCTTGACAAGCCAATGATGAAGATGCAATGCTATGAAAATGGACAAAATTAGCTCTCAATGTGAAGAGAGTAACTTTGCATGAAGTTGTGGATGATCATAATTACGGATAACCTCTCCATGTATAGAAGAGTTTGATGAGAGAAGAAGCAAATGGGATGAATGTGGGATAAAAATCCAACCAATAGGAAGGATCCACTTCTCACCATGTGAATGGGCCAAGGATTTCCATGTTTTGATGAATGTGCCCATAAATGCATAAATTTGAAATTTGAAAATGTTGAAATGACAAGGTGGAGGGAGAGTCAATTGGAGTAATGGCCACTTGGATGAATGCAAAAGGACTTTTAAGGTGAAATAAATTCCTTGTTGTAAGGACTCATCCCACTTGGAGGGAGATTTGAAATGGAGGAATATTCCACCTTTATGCCTTGTTGAGAGAAAATGAAGATTTAATAAATGATTTATTTGTGCAAGTGGGAAAAGCTAGAGGATGTGACATAGATTAAGATTACCATTAATCATGATTTGATTAACTTAAGTGAAGATTAGGTGATTTGACTTTTTGAATTAGATTTATGGATTAAAATAAATCAAAAGGAGATGGGAAATGATTTAGACTTAGTTAAATAAATATTTTGATTTATTTAGCTAAAGGGGATGATGTTAGTGTTAAAGATGAATTTATTTAATTTAAATGGAGGACTTTACAGATTAATCAAATCAACTTGATTTATTTGATGAATGGATGAATATGACTTAATTAAATGCATGATGCCCATTTTGAATGTCTATAGTGAGATACAAAGTGATCGAGGGAGAGGTAGGTAAAGAGAGAGAGAGAGAGGAGGAAGATAAAGATAAGTAGAGAGGGGAGGGTATTTAGAGAGAGAAAATAGATAGAGAGAAGTAGAGAGGGGAGGGAGGGAAGTAGATGTAGGGAGGAGATAGAGGGGTGTGAGAGAGAGAGAGGGGAGAGAGGAATGGAGAGAGAGAGAGAGAGGGAGTGGAGAGATAGAGAGTAGATATAAGGAGAGAGTGAGAGGGAAGGATGATACAACTTTCTAACTATGAAAATTTGACATGTTGATTACTAAAATTTGCATTATAACTCCTAGAGATTCGAAATCACTCTCAAACATCCTGAAACTATATACATGAAATATAACTTAAAGTATAATAAATTAAATGTCCATATGTAATTTTTTATAGTTTCCCTGGCAAAGAAAGAGACAAAGAAAGAGTTCACAAACATTCATTGTGAAATTCAAGCCATTTGGCGAGTGCTAAATTTGGTACTTGCCAAATGGTAAAGCTATTTGGAGAGCTCCAAATTTTGTGCTCACCAAATGGTAAAGCTATTTTGAGAGTGCCAAATTTTGTGCTTCCAAAATGGTAAGGCCATTTGGATTGAGCCAAATTTGGCGTTCTCCAAATTTAGTGAGTGCAATATGGCTTGTTACGAATTTTTTTTGCAATTTGGCACAAAATTATGTCACAGATCCATGCACTTACCCTGAATGGAGATAATAATCTCCCAATTATGTTGGACACCCAAATCTAGCCTCTTCTCCATTGGCCTTAAGAAATTAAAAATTTCTTTTAACCTCTACAACTCCTAAAAGTGTGAGTACCTTTCTTACAAAGTGATTTTCAAAAGTAATAAAATTTTCATCTTCAAAATACCAATCCTAGATGTGTGTTGAGAATTTAACTAGGATGGAGTTATCCTTTCCATCATTTGAATGAATCTAGAGGGTTGGACTCCATTCCTTCTTGCATACAAGAACATATGGTAGAGCAAGGAATACCATCTGAAAGTGATCATCCTATTGCTCCTTTTAATTTCTAATAACTTCTTGTGGATAGAATTTGCAACATAAGTTACAAAATTAAACTCATCATTAACAAGAGGATTCTAAGTGTACACTACCATATACATCAGATGGAATAGAATATTCCCT
The DNA here is from genome assembly GCA_007258455.2 of Sequoia sempervirens. NCBI lineage: Eukaryota > Viridiplantae > Streptophyta > Pinopsida > Cupressales > Cupressaceae > Sequoia > Sequoia sempervirens. The sequence goes on from VDFB02058242.1 coordinate 72,314,304, forward strand.
TGCGAACCCCCCAGAAGGACTTCACACAGAGCATAGTAAGCCATGATGAAATAGTCTTCAAAAGGTTCCATTTTAAATTGCTTCACTTCATTTGGGGGGATTCTCATAGACTTTCTATCAAAACCCTTAATTTTGTATTTAGGAAGCCAATAAGCCCTCAAGCTCCGCTTATCTTGTTGATATTTTTTCTTTAAAGATTCAAAATCAATGGCCTTATTGGTAGCCAAGTTCAACAGGAATACTTTTGAGATAATTTTTTTTTAATTCTAATCAATTCTCCAGCATTAGCAACCTTGAACACTCTCACATTCTCATATCTTAACTAGTTGCAATGGCCTTGAGGAAATCCACATCCATAAATATATTGGGTACTACCAAGGTGGGAGCATGAAGATGGGTTACAATTTTGTGGCCACTTTTTTTTTTTAAATGAAAACTCATAATGTGAGTGCGTTATAACATGCTCAAGTTATGACATGTTAAAAGAAAAAAAAGAAGAAGTATAAATTCATTTTCATTTCTGACTATTTTTCTCTTCTTGCCTACAGCCAAAAACACTAGAATTTTGTGCTCGCATTCTAGGAGGAGTTTTTTTGCAAAAATATTCATCAACAGTTGTTGATTCACCACTAAGATGTCAAGACATCTATGAGGAGGTCAAACAAGTAAGGATTTTTTGTTTTTTTTATTTGTTAGTTTTAGGTTGTACTTGATATTTATTTTTTGAATTTGTAGGAGATGTTAATCAACCTGGAAACCCTCCTCAAAATCCATAGCAAGAACAAAATCCTCAAGCACAACAACAACCTCCTCCATCAATCCCTCAATACCCTCCTGGCACTCAACAAAATTTAATGGGTGAAATTGAGAACAATAAATAAAAATTGGGCATTTAGTTTGGAGGTTGAATGATTCAAACGGTTCAACTGTGGAAAGAATGACCCTGAGAACTTTACTGCAAGATATGTTAAAAAATGTAGATTCAATCAACAAACAATTAACTGGTTGGCAAGATAGGAAGTAGGCAACTAGGGATTTTTACCAAGATAAATTGTCATATAAAGATATTAAAGATTTAAAAATAACAGAAGGTGATTTCTGCACATTATTCACTGACCCACAATCGAATACAAATCTCTCCCTAAAGCAAAGAGGTTTCCTATTCATTGGTGCCACCACCAAGAGATTAGGAAATATTTTTGGGAGAGGTGGTACATGGTTTTTGATGACCCACCATGCAACAATTGTGAAGTCCTGTAGTATTTCCTCAAGAAACTATATGCTGAGTTCATCTTGAAAAACATCCCAAATTATTTTGATATGAGGGACTTCTAGGGGAGAGGTGGAGGGTCGGCACAAGATAGACCCGATGCACAACCAAATCCTACTTGGCAAGCAAGATGACCTCTCACTAGGCCACCTCATGAGAACGTTGCCATCCCTTCTGTCATGAAGGAGAGTGCTGACGTAGAGACTCTATAGGCCATCAGCTCTTTGACACGGAGTGTCATCCAGCATGCTAGCCCTCTTATAAAATGCCATCTAGGGGAATCTTCTAAAGGTGGGCTTCAATTCCATGTGTGTCAATCTTGCGGGGTGACTTGTTCATATGACCCCACCGACACTCAGGAGGTTGTTGTGTAGGATTCGTGTACAACTATGGAGATGGAGAGGGTAGCTAACATTTTGCATGACGCATATGGCATCGATACTTAGGTAAAAGCTAGCATTTTCTTTGAATTTAATTTATTAAATTTTGATTTTGAAATACAAAGATTAACTAATTTAGTTTTATGATTTTAATAAACTTGTAGGATCACACTATTGATACTGGATACACCAGCCCAACACCTAATTATTTCTATAGTACACCTATTAGTGGAGTATGTAACTAGTAAACAATTATAAATTTAT
>VDFB02058242.1:72316317-72361166 GCA_007258455.2 Sequoia sempervirens
TCTCCCACCCTCCCACACTCCCACACTCTCTCCCACTCCCACCCTCTCTCGCCCTCTCTCCCATAAGCATAAATACATACATATAGGCATACATACATGCATGCATGCATACATACATACATGACACACCAACATACATATACATACAAATGTATGAATAAACATTCAAAAAATTGGCATGTAACTAAAGGAATAAATAATGTGAGCGTGTTATTTTTTGCTAGAAATGCTCCACAAAGAAAGAAAAGTGAAAACTAATAAATAACACACTCGCATTATATTTTTCTTTCGGAATCCTCGAGCCTTAGCTTTGGCATTTTCCTTGGAATACCAACCCAAAGGCTTGGAGGGCATTCCCAACGACCAGATACATGGTTTTTGCAAATTCTACAATTTTTCACATAATCGGGTTCGTGCTCACCGCCAAGATTGCATTTGGTTTAATATCGACAAAATTGAACACATGGGTAATGTTAAGTTCTCTCTTAGCTTTCCAACAATATAATTTTTTTCACTTTCTGACAATGTTAGGCCTTTCATCCATAATTTATTTTGTTTGTATGTCTTTTTTTTGTCAAAAAGTAGTGTTTGGTTTTTTTTTGGTTATAAATTAACCGTTCATCAAAATTTCAAATAAATAACATTTTTAGAAACTAGACTCCATTCTACAAATTTTAAAAAATAAAAAATAAAAAAAATCTATTGCTTTCCAAAATTTGTAGGGGGAGCATAGCCAAAATTCTACTTTTTAGGAAGTTCCACTTAGAAAATTAGTAAAAAATCAAATATTCATTAAAAAATTATTAGAAAAATTATGCATCAACTAGATGCTATTAGCTAACTTCTGACTATAGCGATTTTAAAAATACTAAAAAAAAGTTCACCGTGCTCAGGTCGTACAAGAGTTGCTATGTTATGTTTTTCTAACTAAAACAACACCAATTTGTGTACATCCCTCTATTGAACCTCTTAATTTCAACCATTTTCAAAATAAATTATTAGTTTAGAAAGTAGACTCAGAGAACTTCGATCCTTGTTTTTGTTCCATCTCAAAATTTTGAGTGTAACTATCCTCAATTTCACGTCCAAGGTTAGCATTTCTTGATTTTAGAAAAAAAAGTGGCCACTTAAGCCCCCTTTATGGGAACCATCTTGGTGCATTTACCCCATTGTTACATTTGTCTTGAGAGTGGTAGCTTAATATAGTGCCACAATACAAAATCTGGTTTACCTATGTAGTGTAATAGTGGCATAGGAAAATTTTTCTTTGAAAGAACCAAAGGGTGACTACACGATTGAAGTGTATAAACACATCTCTTTTTGTAATATCAAGGATACTTTTTGAAATATCTTTATGAATCAATTCATGGAATACCAATTGAAAATGTGTTTTTTTCTTTTACATAAAGTTGTTTAGCATCAATCAATTAATATTCAAGACAAACCATGAAGGACAACAATGATCAATGCTAGGGCTAACCAATTAATAAGTATACATGTGAATAATTCAAGCATGTACATGAGCACAAATACTCAAAAAAACATAAGCTTTGAAGTATACACACAAATACATGTAGTATACACAAATTAATACAAAGTATATGCATGAAAACATGTAAGTCACAAAGCATACATTGGAACACATGTAAGTCACAAAGTATACACGTAAGTTGTAAAGTATATGATGAATTTATAATGAAAATATGGACACCATTGATACAAAAGATTTGTATTAACCAAATAGTCATGTAGGCATACATCAATATATGTCAATATAAGTATAAAATATAGATACAAAATAGCCATATAGGCTTATGATAATGACATATAGGCATACAACAAAGTGCTCTGGAATCAAAATTCATTGCTCTCTAGGATCTCGAAATAAACTCTTTCCCTTTGCTTGTCGATCAGATGGTGATAGGTGCATCACTCATTTGTGCTGCACTTGAGGAGTGCTCTTACTACTCCTCCGAGTGTTTAGTTCTTGGTGAAGTCTTAACTATTAAACAATAAGAAATAAAGATATTAATATATAGAAATTACATTATAAAAAATGATATATTTAACAAAATAATCACTTACTGCCATCTCATGATCACTCTCCACAAGGGAAATATTCACACGCCCATGCTAAGGCATGCTCAAGCCTTGTATAAACCATCCAAATATAAATTAAACTATGAATCAATAATGGTTTGACTTTTCACTGGTTGTTGATTTGGAAGAGGCTAAAGATAAAAACCAGGAAGAGGACATAGTGATTTCGAAGAGAACCAGGGCTAATCTGAAAAGGAAGGCTCCCCCCACGCTGCTGATGATTCAAAATTTCAAGAAGGAAGTCTGGGATATGTAGGATCTAGAGGCCGAGACTGAGAAAGTTCTGAAGATTCTGGATTAGTTGCTACTAGTTTTTTGGTTTGCGTCTCGGCTGGCTCTTTGGTGGTCCTTTCTGGCTTTTTTTGGTTGACTGTTGTTTTTTTAGGGTTCTTTTTTTGCAGCCTATTTAATTTGTTGGGCTTTTTTGTCCTTTCCTATTTTATGTTGTAAACTTTGTGGTTTTGGGTCCTTGTAAAACCCATTTTTTCCTTTATCAAAATAATGAATGTAAATTGAAGTTTAGTAATTTGTCTCATACCTTTGTTAGAGCTATTGAGGATTTTATAGTAGATGAAACATCGATCTCCATTGCCCTCATCACATTTGAGGTGTTTTGCTTCCAACATCTGAAAATAAAAAAAATTATTCAATCACAAAACTACAATAGTGATCCATGTCATGACTTATAATGCATGAGATAATGAACAAAATTTGGTGTACTTATTAAACTATATATTTCTAACTATCATGCTTACTATTTTCCCTATCCATATCTTGTTTGAAAGCACATGTTTTTAGGATTTTACCCATCATAGAAAGCTGTTGAACCATTTGATGAAATGCTTTCATAGACATGTACAATAATTGTGGTGGCGTAGAGAAGGCAATGAATTGTTTGAACAAATTCCTCAAAGAAATGGGGTCTCGTGGTGATGAAATTCCATTACAAACAAATGCACATCATGACATTCCATCACTATAAGACCACATTTCTTTCAGGAATTTTTTTAGACAATTCATTGCCTTCTCTATGGTATTATTTCTTACTATTATGCTTTGATAGAAAATTTTCCAAGCATCCATAGTTTTTTGGAAAGCACCTATTTTAGGCTTTTAGCCATAGCAACAAGGAAGTGAGTAGTTTGATAAAATGCTTTGTTACACATGTATGGAAAATGTGGTATCATAGAAAAGGTGGTGAGCTATTTGAAGAAATTCCTTGAAGAAATGTCATCTCATGGTGATGGAATGGCATTCCATCACCATGAGACCATATTTCTTTGAGGCATTTTTTCAACCTACTAACTGCCTTGTCTATGTTATTTCTTACTATTATGCTTTGATAGATTTTTTCCAAGCATCCATAGTTTGTTGGAAAGGACCTTTTGTAAGCTTTTAGCCATAGTAGTGAGGAAATGAGCTATTTGATAAAATGCTTTGGTAGACATGTATGGAAAATGTGGTAGCATAGAAAAGGTGTTGAGTTTGAAAAAGTGTTGTAGGTGCACCTTTACAAGAGGATTCCTCCATGAGGAAAATTTAGGATTTTGAGGTTGTATAGTTATTTTCATGATGTAATTAGGCTTAAATAGCTATTTTTTAGTTTTTAATGGTCTTTGGTAGGAATTTTAGGCATATATTGTAAAGTTATAGAATCTTAACAAAAGTTGTCAATCAATGTTGAAAAAATGCAAAAAGGTGCCAAGTGGAGGAATATGAAGAGTCAAGGTAGTTTTAGAGGAAATATTAGGCACTTAGGAAGTTGAAATGATTGTGAAAGTATTTAAAATATGTGATTCATTGTTGTTAGTTTTTTTTTAAGCATTTTGAAGGAGAAAACTAATAAAATATCATTGTTATACTGGTATTTTATGTGTTTTCCTCCATCATTGCCAGTGTATAGTTTCGTGCATGTGGTAGTGCTTCTGTAATTTGTGTGAATTGAAGGATTTAGGTGTTGGAATCAATTTAAAACTAATTTGAGCATTCAAGATATTGAGTTTCAAGCTTTTGGTGGCCTAATTTCTCTATGTGGTTAGAAAATAGGGGCTAAGGGTTTGATTGCCCAAATGAACTAAAATGTCCATTCCACCTTTCTATAGCAACTTTTTATTGGTGGAATGGATTTTTCTAAAGTAGGAGTAGCTGTATAAGGTAATGATTTGGTTTGGTGAAGTTTTGTGTGAGTTCTCCTTGTTGCCCTAGTGAAAAACTAGTTTTGGTGCCTTTTAAACAAGGCTAGAGTGGGTGAAAAGGGGAAAGGGGTTTAGAAGTGGATAGAATCCCTTGAAAAATGTGAGATAATGTGAATTGGAGTGTTTTTTGAAGATATGAGAGGTTGTAAGTGGTCAAAGAAGTGAATAAGTGAGAAACCCTAGGTGAATGAGGGTGAAAACTAGTGAAAAAGAGTGATTTTGTGAAGGAAGTGTATGTATAACTTTAAGGAAACACTATTTGAGGATGGAATTAGCATGTACAATCATAAATAATCTTTATAGAAGTGATTATAAGCTTGTGAGATGTTAGGGCATAAGAGTTTCAATAAGCCCTAATTGATTGCAAGGAAAGTGAGGGTGTTATGAAAAGCGGTTTGAATGAGTGAGAGGAGACTTGAAAGTTGAATAATTTGAGGTTTTCTTGGTTTTATTTTGACTATTTTGAAGTTTCAAGTGTTGGTTGTGTGTTTGTAGAGGTGTCTCTTTGAAAAAGAGGCCTAATTGTGGCCTAATTCAACATTAAAAGCTAGATTTGGGATAGTTGCTCCAAAAGAGTTGCAAGTGAGTTTTAGATATGTTAGAGCGGGCCATAATGGGTGCCTAGTTTGGAGCATAGACAAGGAAGTGAACTATTTCAGAAGATGCCTTAGTAAAATGTGGTCTCATGGAATGCCATGACAAGAAAATGCAATTGGAAGGTGCTCCTAGACTTATTACTTATGCTATGTGAAGTAAATTTTGCATCACTACTTATGTTGACTTTCTAAACAACTATATTGTAGTTGAAATTTTTTCATCTATCAACATCTAGTTATTAGTTATGGAATGTGAAGTAATGCTTTGAGTTTGAATGATGTGCAATGCAGCGTAATCAATGATATGAATATAAACTACACAAATTATCTATTAAGTACAATTCATTAGTTAAACTCTTTATTCTATTACCTGCATGAAGGTTTGATTAAATCCACTGGCACCAGGAGGTGCTCCCTCGAAACCTCCAATATTAGCCTATTCAACATCCAAAATCACATATTAAAATACCATCCCTTATATAATGCTATTAACATGTAATAAATTTATAATTGTTTACTAGTTACATACCTCACTGATAGGTGTACTATAGAAATAAGTAGGTGTAGGGCCGGTGTATCCATTATCAACACTATGACCCTGTAAGTTTATTAAAATCATAAAACCAAATTAGTTAATCTTGTATTTCAAAATCAAAATTTAATAAATTAAATTCAAAGAAAATGCTAGCTTTTACCTAAGTATCGATGCCATATGCGTCATGCAAAATGTTAGCTACCCTCTCCATCTCCATAGTTGTAGATGAATCCTACCCAACAACCTCCTGAGTGTCGGTGGGGTCATATGAACAAGTCACCCCGCAAGATTGACACACATGGAATTGAAGCCCACCTTTCGAAGATTCCCCTGGATGGCATTTTATAAGAGGGCTAGCATGCTGGATGACACTCTGTGTCAAAGAGCTGATGGCTTATAGAGTCTCTACGTTAGCACTCTCCTTCATGATAGAAGGGATGGCGATGTTCTCATGAGGTGGCCTAGTGAGAGGTCATCTTGCTTTCCAAGTAGGATTTGGTTGTGCATCGGGTTTATCTTGTGCTGACCCTCCACCTCTCCCCTAGAAGTCCCTCATATCAAAATAATTTGGGATGTTTTTCAAGATGAACTCAGCATATAGTTTCTTGAGGAAATACTACAGGACTTCACAATTGTTGCATGGTGGGTCATCAAAAACCATGTACCACCTCTCCCAAAAATATTTCCTAATCTCTTGGTGGTTGCACCAATGAATAGGAAACCTCTTTGCTTTAGGGAGAGATTTGTATTCGATTGTGGGTTAGTGAATAATGTGCAGAAATCACCTTTTGTTATTTTTAAATCTTTAATATCTTTATATGACAATTTATCTTGGTAAAAATCCCTAGTTGGCTACTTCCTATCTTGCCAACCAGTTAATTGTTTGTTGATTGAATCTACATTTTTTAACATATCTTGTAGTGAAGTTGTCAGGGTCATTCTTTCCACAGTTGAACCGTTTGAATCATTCAACCTCCAAACTAAATGCCCAATTTTTTTTTATTGTTCTCAATTTCACCCATTAAATTTTGTTGAGTGCTAGGAGGGTATTGAGGGATTGATGGAGGAGGTTGTTGTTGTGCTTGAGGATTTTTTTCTTGCTATGGATTTTGAGGAGGGTTTCCAGGTTGATTAACATCTCCTACAAATTCAAAAAATAAATATCAAGTACAACCTAAAACTAACAAATAAAAAAATAAAAATCCTTACTTGTTTGACCTCCTCATCGATGTCTGACATCTTGGTGGTGAATCAACAACTGTTGATGAATATTTTTGCAAAAAATCTCCTCCTAGAATGTGAGCACAAAATTCTAGTGTTTTTGGCTGTAGGCAAGAATAGAAAAATAGTTAGAAATGAAAATGAATTTATACTTCTTTTTTTTCTTTTAACATGTCATAACTTGAGCGTGTTATAATGCACTCACATTATGAGTTTTCATTTAAAAAAAAAATTGGCCACAAAATTGTAACCCATCTTCATGCTCCCACCTTGGTAGTACCCAATGTATTTATGGATGTGGATTTCCTCAAGGCCATTGCAACTAGTTATGATATGAGAATGTGAGAGTGTTCAAGGTTGCTAATGTTGGAGAATTGATTAGAATTAAAAAAAAATTATCTCAAAAGTATTCCTGTTGAACTTGGCTACCAATAGGGCCATTGATTTTGAATCTTTAAAGAAAAAATATCAACAGGATAAGCGGAGCTTGAGGGCTTATTGGCTTCCTAAATACAAAATTAATGGTTTTGATAGAAATTCTATGAGAATCCCCCCAAATGAAGTGAAGCAATTTAAAGTGGAACCTTTTGAAGACTATTTCATCATGGCTTACTATGCTCTGTGTGAAGTCCTTTGGGGGGTTCGCAAGGGAATATTCTATTCCATCTGATGTATATGGTAGTGTACATTTAGAATCCTCTTGTTAATGATGAGTTTAATTTTGTAACTTATGTTGCAAATTCTATCCACAAGAAGTTATTAGAAATTAAAAGGAGCAATAGGATGATCACTTTCAGATGGTATTCCTTGCTCTATCATATGTTCTTGTATGCAAGAAGGAATGGATTCCAACCCTCTAGATTCATTCAAATGATGGAAAGGGTAACTCCATCCTAGTTTAATTCTCAACACACATCTAGGATTGGTATTTTGAAGATGAAAATTTTATTACTTTTGAAAATCACTTTGTAAGAAAGGTACTCACACTTTTAGGAGTTGTAGAGGTTAAAAGAAATTTTTAATTTCTTAAGGCCAATGGAGAAGAGGCTAGATTTGGGTGTCCAACATAATTGGGAGATTATTATCTCCATTCAGGGTAAGTGCATGGATCTGTGACATAATTTTGTGCCAAATTGCAAAAAGAATTTGTAACAAGCCATATTGCACTCACTAAATTTGGAGAGCGCCAAATTTGGCTCAATCCAAATGGCCTTACCATTTTGGAAGCACAAAATTTGGCACTCTCAAAATAGCTTTACCATTTGGTGAGCACCAAATTTGGAGCTCTCCAAATAGCTTTACCATTTGGCAAGTGCCAAATTTGGCACTCGCCAAATGGCTTGAATTTCACAATGAATGTTTGTGAACTCTTTCTTTGTCTCTTTCTTTGCCAGGGAAACTATAAAAAATTACATATGGACATTTAATTTATTATACTTTAAGTTATATTTCATGTATATAGTTTCAGGATGTTTGAGAGTGATTTCGAATCTCTAGGAGTTATAATGCAAATTTTAGTAATCAACATGTCAAATTTTCATAGTTAGAAAGTTGTATCATCTTTCCCTCTCACTCTCTCCTATCTACTCTCTATCTCTCCACTCCCTCTCTCTCTCTCCATTCCTCTCTCCCCTCTCTCTCTCTCACACCCCTCTATCTCCTCCCTACATTTGCTTCCCTCCCTCCCCTCTCTACTTCTCTCTATCTATTTTCTCTCTCTAAATACCCTTCCCTCTCTACTTATCTTTATCTTCCTCCTCTCTCTCTTTACCTACCTCTCCCTCGATCACTTTGTATCTCACTGTAGACATTCAAAATGGGCATCATGCATTTAATTAAGTCATATTCATCCATTCATCAAATAAATCAAGTTGATTTGATTAATCTGTAAAGTCCTCCATTTAAATTAAATAAATTCATTTTAACACTAACATCATCCCCTTTAGCTAAATAAATCAAAATATTTATTTAACTAAGTCTAAATCATTTCCCATCTCCTTTTGATTTATTTTAATCCATTAATCTAATTCAAAAATTCAAATCACCTAATCTTCACTTAAGTTAATCAAATCATGATTAATGGTAATCTTAATCTATGTCACATCCTCTAGCTTTTCCCACTTGCACAAATAAATCATTTATTAAATCTTCATTTTCTCTCAACAAGGCATAAAGGTGGAATATTCCTCCATTTCAAATCTCCCTCCAAGTGGGATGAGTCCTTACAACAAGGCATTTATTTCACCTTACAAGTCCTTTTGCATTGATCCAAGTGGCCATTACTCCATTTGACTCTCCGTCCACCTTGTCATTTCAACATTTTCAAATTTCAAATTTATGCATTTATGGGCACATTCATCAAAAGATGGATATCCTTGGCCCATTCACATGGTGAGAAGTGGATCCTTCCTATTGGTTGGGTTTTTATCCCACATTCATCCCATTTTCTTCTTCTCTCATCAAACTCTTCTATACATGGAGAGGTTATCCGTAATTGTGATCATCCACAACTTCATGCAAAGTTACTCTCTTCACATTGAGAGCTAATTTTGTCCATTTTCATAGCATTGCATCTTCATCATTGTCTTTTCAATGGTTGGGAAAGGGCCACTTTTCATATCAAAGTGGCACCAATCCACTATGGAATAGGTATACTTCATGTTTTCATATGTTTTGATTATTGTGTTATTTGTTTGCATTTTGAAGCATGATGTATTATTTCATAGGGATGTTGGATGTTTGTTTTGTTTTAAAACACTAACCATGCTAATGTTTTGTTTAGATTTTTATCCATTTGCAAATTTTCACATCCAAATAATGGTGCTAGAAGGAGGGCATTTACCTACAATATATTTCATATTGTCTCTCATCGTATTCCCCGTGCAAGAGTTAAAATTTGTTAGAATTAAAGATTGATGCTTATTATGAATAGGTGGAATTAATTCTTGTTCCTTTTGCTATGATTTCATTTTTTTAGTTTTTTATTTTTCATACTTCACTGCACTTGTATTCATGTTTGGCACATAACCTTTCAATTATCTGATAATGTTGTTTTAACATTAGAAAATGTAGAAAGAAAAGATTAAAATCAATCATGCAATGCAAATATAAATACAATCTAATGCTAAGCAACAAAGAATAAAGGAAAGTAAAAATGTAAATAAAACTTGAACAATCTCACCAAATTTGTATGTATTTCCATTATTCATCTCGATTTCCCTTCTCCATTTTTTTGTTGTAGTATAATTTCCCTTAGATTTTCAAGAGTTCATGCAATTATAGCCTATGATAGTTATTTAGCAAAACATCGAAGATTCAAGATAGTTGCTCCAAAAAGTCATAATATTTTGAGAGAGATTGGAATGATGAAGACCAGATCAATTTATAGAAAATTGATTATTCGAACGATAGGCCAGGATTGAAAGATTAACAAACAGTTGAGATTGACTGATTAGTCATGCATTCTTATAATAGTTTGTAATGACATGAGTGATATAATTAGAAATAGAATTAAAGATTAAATAAATGATTTAATCTTCCAGTTTGGTATTTGAAAATAGAAGAATTATCTTTGCATGACAAAGATAAAGATGGATTAAAGCAACTCTCTATTTGAATGCACACACACGATTTAATTAATTAAATAGGAATATTTAATTAATCCTCATGTATGGTATGTGCAGGATCATCATGGAAAAAATAGGCCCTAAGTGGCAAAAATTTAGAAAAATGTTAGGAAACTTGACGTAAAAATTTGAATAAGTTATTTATATTATTTCAAAATATGTAAGAATAGAATTTTAGAAAATTGAATGTAGTTTCTAAACCTAGGTTTATTTAAAATAAATAAAATCTATTTGGTGAAAATTTGAAATTTCAATGCATGAGTACTTAAATTTTAGGGAAAAAAAAAAAGTAGGTGTCCGACCACCCTAACCATAATAAAATGATAATATTTTTTTATAATATTTTATATATATAGAGGATTCATGTCTGGATGTGATGCATATTTTTTGTAATTTTTTCCAAGTAAATAATTAATTATGATTTTTTGTTACAACTTTTAAAAAATATAAAAACTTTTATGTGAGCACCTTCACTTGGTCAAAATTTCATCAAATTTATTTTTTATTTTTAATCCTATAGTATGTGAAGCATAGAATGTGACGCATGTTTCGGATTCAAAAAATGTGATATCGTTTGAAAGTTATATATGTTTTCAATTACCTATCTATCGGACTTTAGTCATAATTCTAATAGAAAATGAATAATAATTATTTATTAAATTCAAATTAAAGCATAATTTATATTGGTGGAAAGCTGATAATCTCCTCTAAAAACTCTTTTGTTTCATCAATTTTGGGTTAAAAAAAAGTCATCAGCCACATACCCTTCAAATACCCATTATATTGCCACTTTTTGGCCCATTATGATCCTGCACATACTTGTACATGCAAATGAGTTATAACTGGATGATTGAATGATTTGATGAAGAGATTACTCGAGAATGCCACTTAGACATTAAATCAAGAGTTAACTGAGTGATTTGAATAGATCTTTGAGTCGAGTAAAAGTGAATACTTAAATAGCTCACACAATTATCTAAATATAGAGGAATGCGTTAAAATAGAATTCATGAATTAAATAATAAATTTAATTCAAGATTTGATATTTAAAGAATAATTAAATAAATAAGATTTATTTAATTAATTGATGAAGGGATTTAAATGAATAATTAAATAAATAAAGAATTTATTTAATTATAGTTGACATATGATAAAGGGGAAATTAAATAAGAATTTATTTAATTAATCAGATAGAATAAAGAAAATTGTGAATTAATTAAATAATTAAGATTATTTAATTAATAGATGAAATGAAGACTTTAGAAAATAATTAAATAATTGACATTATTTAATCATGACCATAGAAAATACGAATTATGAAGAAATGTTGAAGTCACAAGGTTAGTCCAGATTTTGGCATCTACATTTGCCCCTCTTTGATACCATGTCATTTCGGCACTGTGTCAAAGAAAATTGATTAAAATATGCCCTGGTGTAAAACATGTGATAGATATGCCCCAACAAAATTAGGATGAGGAAGGATGATGAGGTAGTGGTATGCCCCCTTGAGAGGACAAGCAGGTTCAAAGAACATGAGTGTGCTCTCGAATCGATGAGATAATTAGAAGATGAAAGAAAAAAAAGGATAGAGGAACATAGATAAGGGTGGTGAAGATGTAGAAAAGGAGAAATGTTAGTGCGAAAAAATAGATGAATAAATAATAAAAGAAATGAGATGGATGTTAGTATTAGCAATATTCGATGTTTTGCTATATCACAAAAGGTATTTCACTTTATCATCATTGGGTGAGACTAATACAAATGGAGAAAAACACCATGATATGACATAGATCAAGGTGTGCAAGGTCATCCATTTGCTAATAATAGACAGTCGCAGACAAGGAGTGTCGTTAACTCATACTAAGGGCTCAAGTTGCCCCAGTCTTTTTGTTAAGACAAACCACAGACAACAAACAAAATAAAAGATGGGTCATGAGATGTCATCGCTCCTCTAAATCTTTGATGGGAAATCCTTGAGGAAACTAGTAACATGACTCAAAAATCAAAGTTAAAAGATAGTTGACAGAAAATAGCCAAAGAGAACAAATTCTGATACATTGTAGCTTCTCTCAATCCTTCATGGGACATCCTTGAGAAAGCTAGTAACATAATTCCCATCATCAAGTCAAATAAAATGATAAGATAAATAAGCCATAAAGTCAAAAAGCCAATAAAATATTTGCCAAAATTTGATCTGTGTGTTTGATTTGTTTTGATTGATAGGAGTATTGATTGATAGAGCCTGATTTTAGGAGATACACATACTGGATAAGATTGTGAGTCTGGTTTTGATGTTATGACTATTTGTATAAGGCATGAAAAGGTTGGTTTTAGATAAACATGTATCGTATAAGATGTTGAGTCAGATTTCGTTGATGTGATAACCTGGGTAAGGCTATGTTTGATTGTTTGACAATGTCAATATGCAGGAAGGACTCATCCTGTATAAGACATAGATTGTTTTGTTGATATTAGTATTCAAGAAGGACTCATCTTGAATAAGATATAGGTTGATTTCTGTAATGATGTTTGTTTCCAAGAAGGACACATCCTGTAGTTGACATCTAGAAAATGCAGAAAGTAAAGATTAAAAGAAAGCATGTAATGCAAATCTAAATGCAATCTAATGCTAAGCAACAAAGAACAAAGGAAAGTAAAAATGTAAATAAAACTTGAACAATCTCACCAAATTTGTATATATTTCTGTGATTCATCTCGATTTCCCTTCTCCATTTTTCTGTTGTAGTATAATTGCCCTCATATTTTCAAGAGTTCGTGCAATTATAGCCTATGATAGTGATTTAGCAAAACATTGAAGATTCAAGATAGTTGCTCCAAAAAGTCATAAGATTTCGAGAGAGATTGGAATGATGAAGAATAGATCAATTTATAAAAAATTGATTATTCGAATGACAGGCCAAGATTGAAAGATCAACAGATGGTTGAGATCGACATATTAGACATGCATTATGATAATTGTTAGTATTGACATGAGTGATACAAATTAGAAATAGAATTAAAGATTAAATAAATGATTTAATCTTCTAGTTTGGTATTCGAAAATAGAAGAATTATCTTTGCATGACAAAGATAAAGATGGATTAAATCAACTCTCTGTTTGAATGCATGCACAATATTTAATTAATTAAATAGGAATATTTAATTAATCTGCATGCACATGCGAATGAGTTAGAACTGGACGATTAAATTAGATGTCAAGTAAAAGTGAATACTTAGATAATTCACACAATTATCTAAATATAGATGAATGCGTTAAAATAGAATTCATGAATTCAATAATAAATTTAATTCAAGATTTGATATTTGAAGAATAATTAAATAAATAAGATTTATTTAATTATAGTTGACATATGATAAAGGGGAAATTAAATAAGAATTTATTTAATTTGACAAGATGAATAAGGTTAATTAGTGACATAATTAAATAAAAATTGTTTATTTAATTAATCAGATAGAATAAAGAAAAGTGTGAATTAATTAAATGATTAAGATTATTTAATTAGTAGAAGAATTAACAGACTATAGAGAATAATTAAATAATTGACATTATTTAATCATGACCATGAAGAATATGAATTATGAAGAATATTGAAGTCGGAGGCTTAGACCAAATTTTGGTGTCTACATTTGGCCCTCTTTGATACAATGTCATTTCGGCATTGTGTCAAAGAAAATCGATCAAAATATGCCCCAGTAATGTCCCATTGTAAAAAAGGTGAAAGATATGCCCCAAGAAAATTAGGATGAGGAAGGATGACAAGGAGGTAGTGGTATGCCCCCTTGAGAGGACAATAAGGTTCAAAGAACATGAGTATGCTCTCGAAATCTATGAGAGAATTAGAAGATGAAAGAAAAAAAAGGATAGAGAAAAATAGATAAGGGTGGTGAAGATGTAGAAAAGAAGAAATGTTATTGCGAAAAGAAAGATGAATAAATAATAAAATAAATGAGATGGATGTTAGTATTAGCAATCTTCGATGTTTCATCGTATCACAAAAGACTTTGGGGTATGTGCATGATCATCATGGAAAAAGCAGGCCCTTAAGTGGCAAAAAATTTTGAAAAATCAAAGTTAGGCAACTTGATTTAAAATTTTGAATAAGTCATCTATATTATTTAAAAAATATGTAAGAATGTAATTTGTAGCAAATTGAATGTAGTTTCTAAACTACTAGGTTTATTTTAAAAAGAAATTAATCTATTTGGTGAAAATTTAAAATTTCAATGTAGTAGTACTTAAATTTTAGGGAAAAAATAAGTAGGTGTCTGTCTAACCACCTTAACCACAATAAAATGATAATATTTTTAATAAGATTTTAGATATAAGTAGAGGACTCATGTCCTGATGTGATGCATATTTTTTTGTAGTTTTTCTAAGTAAATAATTAATTATGAATTTTTTATTGCAATTTTTTAAAAATATAGAAACTCATATGTCTGACCACCTTAACTTGATCAAAACTTAATGAAATTCATTTTTTTTTTTTTAGTCCTATACTATGTGAAGCATAGAATTTGAGGCATGTTTCAGATTCAAAAAATGTGATATTGTTTGAAAGCTATAGATGTTTTTCAATTTTCCTATTAATCGGGACTTTAGTCATAATTCAAATAGAAAATTAATAATTATTATTTATTAAATTTGAAGTAAAGAATAATTTATATTGGTAGAAAGCTAAGAATATCCTTTAAAAACCCTTTTCGTTTCATCAATTTTAGGTAGCAAAAAGTCGTCAGCCACATACCCTACACATACCCATCATATCGCCACTTTTTGGCCCATCATGATCCTGTACATACCCATTGTACTTTATCATCATTGGGCGGGACTAATACAAATGGAGAAAAACACCATGATATGACATAGATCAAGGTGTGCAAGTTCATCCACTTGCTAATAACAGACAGTCGCAGAAAATGAGTGTCGTTAACTCATACTAAGGGCACAAGTTGCCCCAGTCTTTTTGTCAAGACAAACCATAGACAACAAACAAAATAAAAGAGGGTCATGAGACATCATTGCTCCTCTAAATCCTTCATTGGACATCCTTGAGGAAACTATTAACATGACTCAAAAATCAAAGTTAAAAGATAGTTGATAGACAATAGCCAAAGAGAACAAAATTCTGATACATCGTAGCTTCTCCAAATCCTTCATGGGACATCCTTGAGAAAGCTAGCAACATAATTCCTATCATCAAGTCAAATAAAATGATAAGATAAATAAGCCATAAATTCAAAAAGCCAATAAAATATTTTCCAAAACTTGATATGTGTTTTTGATTTGTTTTGATTGATATAAGTATTGATTGATAGAGCCTGATTTCAGGAGATACACATATCGGATAAGACTGAGTCTAGTTTCGATGTTATGACTATCTGTATACGGCATGACAAAACCTAGTTTTAGAGAGACATGTATCGTATAAGACATTGAGTCAGATGTCGTTGATGTGATAACCTGCGTAAGGCTATGTTTGATTGTTTGACAATGTCGATATGCAGGAAGGACTCATCCTGTATAAGACATAGATTGTTTTGTTGATATCAGTATTCAGGAAGGACTCATCCTAAACAAGATACAGGTTGATTATCGTAATGATGTTTGTTTCTAGGAAGGACACATCTTGTAGTAGACATTAGTTGATCTGTTTTGATTGTTTTGTTTGGCAAGTTGTTTGATTTGACTTAGAGACATTGTTGACTTGTTCACTAGATTAATGCATTACTTGATACGATGTGTTGAAAATTGACTGTGTGTGATGACAAACCCTAAAGGACTGACCTAGTGCGGCCTCGGGGGATCATCGATTGATGACCTTTCCTATGTTATACATGCAGAGACCTCGTAGTTTGACTTGAATTTGACTGACAAGATTGACTACAAATAGAAGGCGTGTGTGAAAGTGAATGTGATGAACCCTAATGGACTAACCTAGTGTGGCCTCGGGGGTTCATCGATTGATGGCCTTGCCTACGTTATACATGCAGAGACCTCGTAGTTTGACATGACCAATGACCTTGTCATATAGACATATGGATTGAATCATGATTTTATATAGACTAACCTAATGCCTCGGGGGCACATCGGCATATGGCCTTGCCTACGTCTAGTTGTAGAGGGAACGTAGTTCGAAAAAAGACAAAGACTAACAAGTGTGACTGACTTTGACTCTATTTTTGGATTTTTGAAATGTTTTGATTTTTTTTCCTTTTGAAGTTTTTAGAATTTTTTTTGTTTTTTCAGGTCATTTTGTGATGTTTTTGGATTTTTCCATGGTTTTACGTCTTCAAAATAGCCAATGTAAGAACTAATATGACACACGGCAAGTGTTTTCCCCCAGTCGAGTATAAGACCAATTGATTATGAATAGGATAAAATGAGGGGTATGAAATGTACTTGGTGTTAATCATTCCAAGTTATGGGAAAGACTACCACTTATTATGAATGGTATGAACAAGTGATGGATAAGAAAGATAAGGGATATGTGTAGGGATAGGTAGTATGTATAGGGATAGGGACTATGTATAGGGTAGTGGACTATGTAGAGGGAAGTGGACTATGTACAGGTAAGTGGACTATGTACAGGGTTAGGTAGTATGTACATGGAAGTGGACTATGCATAGGGATGTGCTAGATTAGAATAATAGTAGACAAAGGAGTAGAGTCAACTACACATGGTGCCTGTTTTCTAGGTTTTCACCATGGTATCTATCCAAAGTGCCACCGAAGTGGTTTTCACTATTGGATGAATTATTTGTGTTTACTACTTTCTAGATTATATAATTTTTTTGGTGTTACCAAGATGCCTGTTTGTCAGGTTTTCACCTTGGTAACGATTTTTTTGATTTTTTGATTTTTTGTATTTTTTCCAATTAAGACAAGGCTCTCAGAAGCTATGCATAGAACTTCTTCAGATGCAAACTATTGATTAGCGAGGACAATGGTTCCCCTTTAGGAGTAGAGAGTTGGTACACTCCTGATCCAAAAGCTTCTATAACAATATAAGGTCCTAACTAGTTTGGTTCAAACTTTCCTGGTTTGTCTCTTTCTGCTTGATTCTTTGGGTTCTCCATTAAAATGAAGTCATCAATGTCACAGTTTATGTTGAAGGCCTTCCTATTATAGCTATGACGAAGGTGATTCTGATATGCTTGGAGATGGTCTAGTGCCTTCTGTCTTCGCTCATCTAGGAATTCTAACTCATGGAGTCTTGATACTTGGTACTCTTCATCATCAATGTGGCCTTTCAAGGATACCCTTAGGGAAGGAATCTTGACCTCAATAGGAAGAATAGCTTTAGAACCAAATATTAGTGAATAGGGAGTGGCACCAGTGGGAGTGGAGATACTTGTGTGATAAGCCCATAAGGAAGATTAAGTTGTAAATGCCAGTCATGACCAACATCATTGACAGTCTTCTTGAGGATTCTAATGATGGTTTTGTTAGATGCCTTTGCTTGGCTGTTACCTTGTGGGTAGTATGGAGTGGAAAAGTGATGTTGATTGTGAAATTCATCACACAAATGGTAGACTTCTTTATTCTTAAATGGGCGTCTATTATCGGTAATTATGTACTGAGGGACACCATACCGACATATGATATAGTTTAGGATAAATTTAGAAATCTGTGTGTCGGTAATGTATGTCATAGGAATGGCTTCAATCCACTTCGTAAAATATTCAGTGGTTGTGATAATGAATTTGTGGTCATTAGATTATGTGGGGTGGATCTTACCTATGAGGTCGAGTCCCCATTAGGAAAAGGGCCATGGTGATGTTATAGGACAAAGGTCCTATGCTAGTGCATGTATCAAGTCTCCATGAACTTGGCATTGGTGACATTTTGTTACAAAGACATATGAGTCTTTTTCCATAGTAGGCCAGTAATAACCCAGTCTTATAATATTTTTGGTTAAGGTAGGATTGCTAGAATGGGAAGCACATATACCCTCATGCACCCCATGCAAGGTTGCTTGTGCTTCAGTAGAATCAAGACATCTCAATAGGGTTTTATCTAAGGTGCGTCTATATAGGGTGTCTCTGACGATGGTGTATTTGGCTGACTTGTAGAGGAATGTCCTATGTTGGTTGTTTGATAGGCTAGTAGGTATGACTTCGGCATGAAGGTAGTCCTAGATTTCTTTGTACCATGGGGAATCAAGACCAACAATGTCACACGTCATTTCAGAATCTGGGATATCGTAGGCTAGGACCAAAAGCTATTCTACCAAGAACTCAAACTTAGGCACATTGTTAGGAATGTCGAGAAGTGATGCAATTGTAGCCGTAGCGTCTGCTACCCTATTTAAAACATGAGGTATCTGATGAAATTTGACTTTGTCAAAGTACTCTTTAAAGCTATCAGCCATGCATTTGTAGGGAGCAAGCTTCTCATCCTTAGTCTCATAATCATCATTACCTATTTGATTAGTAGTTGAGAATCGCCATATACCTGTACTTAATTTTCCACTTGACTGCCATGCATAACCCTATCACTAAAGCTTCATACTATGCTATGTTGTTAGTACATGGAAATGCAATCCTGAATGACTTAGGGATGGAATCACCCTGTGGTGTTATAAATAATATACTAGCCCTTGAGCCATGATTTGTATGTGAGCCATCAAAGTATATTTTCCATGTTATGTTTGTGTCAATTGTAAATATAAACTCATTAGGAAAGTCTACAACTAATGGGTAATCTTCCTGTATTGGTGCATCAACTAACTGATTAGCAATGACTTGTCCTTTAATAGCCTTTCTTTCTACATACTGGATATCATACTCACTAAGTATCATAACCTATTTGGCCAGTCTTCGTGTTAATGCTACCTTGCTGAGAAGATATTTTAGAGGATCTATTTTAGCAATCAACATTGTTTGGTGGTTTAGCATATAATGCCTTAGTTTTTGGGTAGCAAATACTACTGCAAGATATGAGTGTTCAATGGTACTATAGTTGAGTTCATAACCTACCAAATTCTGACTGATATAATAGATTGCCCTTTCATGACCTTTATCATCATTCTGTGCAAGCAATGCTCTGAGTGATGAATGGTTTGTTGTAATATAAAGAATCAATGGTCTTCCTTCGACAGGTGGCATTAAGACTAGTGGTGTGATTAAATATTCCTTAATCAGTTGAAAAGTCTCTTCGTACCTAGTTTTCCATGAAAACGGTACCCCTTTCTTTTGTAGATGTTGAAAAGGATGTGTCTTATCTGCTAACTACACTATAAATCTTCTGATGGATTGCAGTCTTCCTTGTAGTGTCCTTAGTTGACTAAGATTAGTGGGTGGAGGCATGTGTATGATTGCTTTCACCTTAGTCGGATCCACTTCAATGCCTCGTTTGGAAATGATATAGCCTAATAACTTTCCTAACTTGACTCCAAACACACTTTTCTTGGGATTGAGTCTCACTTTATACTTCTCCAGTCTTTGAAATATCTTGTCTAAAACTTGTAAATGTTCTTCCCTTGTCTTGGATTTTACAATAAGGTCATCAACATAATCCTCCATAAGAGTGTGTACTAGGTCATGAAAGATGGTGGTCATGGCACGTTGATAAGTTGCTCCAACATTTTTGAGTCCAAAGGGCATAACATTCTAGCAATACGTACCCCAAGGACAAGTGAAAGTTTCTTAGGTTGGTCCTCAGTTGCAATTCTGATCTGATTATATCCTGAAAATCCATCCATAAGAGACATCTCATATCCTGCTATCATGTCAACTATCATGTCTATGTTAGGTAAAGGGAAGTCATCCTTAGGACAAGCCTTGTTGATATCTCTAAAATTAGTGCAGATGCAGATGCGCCCAGTTGGTTTAGTGACTGGTACAAGATTGGAAATCCAATCTTCATAGTCGATAGATCTAATGAAACCAACGTCTAATAGTTTCTTGAGTTCTGCCTTGACTAGTAAAGTAATATGTGGATGCATTTTCCTCAATTTTTGTTTCACTGGTTTGACACCTGGTTGTAAGGGTAATTGATGTAGAACAAGTTCAGGATCCAACCCAGGCATGTTTGCATAGGACCAGGAAAAATTTATCTATCTCTGTGTAAAGAAGATGTGGAATTCTGGCTGCTCTTTTGTTGTCAATGATGTTGCAAATTAAACCAATTGGGAATTCTCTTTTGTACCTATGTTGACTTCTATTTATTCTTCAATGAGCATGGGTGAATTTTCCCTTGCAATGGGGAGAATGTTCAAACCTCCATCCTTAGGTGCCTCAAAGAGGTTTTCACCTTTGGATGCGTCCTTTCTTTTTACTTTTTCATTGTCTAAAGGTGCCTTTAGGTTTTCACCTAGAGACTCATCCTTTTTATTTTTTTTCTCATTTTTGTGACTGGAGGGTTGAACAGATTCCCCAAAATATGCTTTGTTGTCCAAGTCAATGGTAAAACTATCCTTGTGATCACTGTTAGGTATGCCTTCTTGTAATCCCAGGAACTCAACAATTGCTTCGTCGTTCTCAAAAATGTCTTAGATGGGTGTGTCTTGTTGGTCCCAATCAATGAGTTGGGGATAAACTAAGGGCATGTCATTGTTGGAGTTATCAAAGTTTAATTGGGTCAAGGTAAAGATTGAGTTGTTCATATGGTCACCAAAGTCTTGTACTAAGTCTTGTTTTCTCTTATGTTTAGGTCTAGGCTGATTGAGAGGTGGGCCTAATGCCAAGGTTTGGTTATCTGAAATAGATGTATCAGGTTGCCAAGAGGTGGGATCAAGTGATTCCCAATAGTAGTGTTTAAACCACTCCTCTTTTTTCATTTTCTTTGGTGGACATGAATTCAATGGATTTGGTGAGGACCTTAACATTAAGTCAAGTTCTCCAAATAACTTGTCAAGGTCCATGGAAGAGGTAGAGGATAGGGAATCCCACTCATAGTCATTGGAGTCAGGGGAGTCACAGTGATATTTCTCCAATGGTTCGTGAGATGTCTTAATCTCTTTTGAAGCACTTACTTCCTCAAGTAAGGGTGAGGTGGTACTAGGAACGCCAATCTCAATCAGTTGAAACCTTAGCCCTGTGCCTTTTGGCCATTGAGAAAAAAATATTGGTTCAATCCTCCCATCTTGGTTTAATCCTAAACCACTCTGTCCATCATATCCCTTGCTCTGCATGATTGTGAAACCCTTTCCATATAGATCTATAGGAATGTGAGCAAGTGGGAAAGATTCTTCATCATCTTCCCTATATAGCCAGGAAGTGACATCTTCTATATTTATGATCTCTTTGCTTAATTCTCCCCATTTAATGAAAGTTGTTGTAGGAGGAACATGTATAGTGACCATAGATTGTCCCCTATCTGATGTAGGTAAATTGTATGACTTTGGAGGAATCAAATGGCTAACACAATAAGATGTCATCAAGTAATACTCTCCACAACCCTTTTCTTGGATCTCCATCCTAGGAGTGGTAGGAATTGAGGGTGAAATAGATGTTCGAGTGAGTGTGGATGGATCAACATAGGAAGATGGATTGGATGATGAAGCCTCTTGGTTTACTGGCACTTGGTGTTGGGGGATCTCTTTTAGATTGGTGCAATATTGGAATGGATCTAGGTCACTGATGATACATGGAAGGGACCACCTTCATGGAATGAATCCATGGTCTACCTAGTAGAAGGTTATAAGGAAGGGTGAGATCCAAGACCTGGAACTTTGTCTCCATTACTGTAGGACCAATTCTGATAGGAAGTGTTACCACCCCCTTTGATTTTTGTTCCTCAACATCATACGCTTTAATGACAATACTTTTGGTTGTTTCTATGCATGCTTTTGAGAAACCTAATTCCTTAATCAATTTTAAAGTGCATAGATTTAACCCTGCTCCTCCATCTACCAAAACTTGTCTAACTTTGGTATCATCAACAAGGACTTCTAGATGTAAAGGATCGTTATGGTTCATCTTTTCAGTTGCATAATCTTGTTCAGAAAATGTGGCATGGTGATTATTGGTCAAGTAGCCCACCATTTCTTGGAAACGATTGACATCAAGGTCATTAGGGACCGTGGTCTTCTGTAAAGACTTATCGATAATAGATTGATGCTTAGGGGAAATACGCAACAGTTCCAAGATTGATATTTGGGCTAGGGTCTTCCCCAACTGGTCAAGTAGGTTATATTGTAACTTGGAAGGCTGTGGTGTT
This sequence comes from Sequoia sempervirens, assembly GCA_007258455.2. Classification (NCBI taxonomy): domain Eukaryota; kingdom Viridiplantae; phylum Streptophyta; class Pinopsida; order Cupressales; family Cupressaceae; genus Sequoia; species Sequoia sempervirens. The sequence continues at coordinate 72,338,775 of VDFB02058242.1, forward strand.
TGTTGTGATGGAGTGCCTTGGATAGTGATCTTAGTACGATGAGTATTGACTGCGCACTCAGGATTTGTATTGATAGTAATGGTATTGATATTCTCATCAGCAGTGTGAAGGTGATGAATTATTTTTCCACCATTATAATCATGCTTGATACTTGCATATTTGGTTGACATATTGGTCTTAGTACTCGAACTGGGAATAGTTCCTTTCCCATGGTCATGTAATGGATTAGAAAAGACTTGATGATCAATGTTTGATGGCTTTGGTTTCTGTCCACCTACTTCAATTATTCTCCTTTTGACAAGATCCTGTATGATATTCTTCAGTTGTCGACAATTTTGTAGGTTATGTCCCTTAGTTCTATGATAATGACAAAAGGTATTATCATCCCACCAAACTGGTTTAAATTGTCTTGGATCGTATTGTCTTGGTTCCTGTAGTTGTATAATATTATGTTGTAACAGTTGTTTGAATACAGACTCAATGGGTTCCCCTAAGGGAGTGAACTTGCATTTTTGAAACCTCTTTTGTTGTTGTGGACGTTGAGTATTTTGGACCATGTTAGGAGGTTGATTGACAAAATTAAGTGTGTTGCTAGAAGGTGAGGTCCTTGTAATGTGATGAGTAGTCCTGCTTGTAGCGTTTTAGCATCAACTACCTCATCATTGGTGACATTTTTGTTGCGAGACCAAAATCTATTTCTGTTAGTGGGGGTGTTTTGTATGATCATATTTCTATTGGATGTTGATGTCTTAAGTTCACCTTTTTCAATGAGATCCTTTTCTATTATAACCACTTTTTCCACTAGTTCTGAAAAAGATGTACAACAATGTACCCTTAAGTTACTCCTTAGTTTTGCATGAAGGTTTTCTTGGAACATTGTAACTTTTTGTTTTTCAGGTATCTTGACAGGACACTGGTTAGCTATAGTCCTCCATCTCTGGAAGAAAGTGATGAATGTTTCACCTTCGTCTTGTGTTGTGTGACACAAGGTTGCTGTATTTATCTCGTGGTCTATGTTGAAGGAGAATTGCTCCATAAATTTCTCAACCAGTTCATCCCAAGATTTGATGCCAGATTCTAGACCTGAAAAACACTCTAGTGCAATTCTTTCAAGACTTCTTGGAAATAGTCTCATAAGATATGTGGGGTCATAGGCGACATCTATGCATATGGTAGAAAATTCCCTTATATGTTCTATTAGATTCCATTTTCCATTATACTTAGGGAGATTCAGTATGACATATCCGTGAGGCAAAGGGGTCATATACAATGATCTATCAAAGGGAAATGGGCATATTTCCTTTGTTGAAAAGGATTTCTTAGTTGACACTGACATGTTATCCATTTTCATTTTTAGTGCATGCATTTTTGTTTGTAAGACGTCAACTTGGGTCAAGGATGTGCTAAGCGGATTATGCAAATCTATGTAAGTATTCTGAAATCCAAAGTCTCATGATGGGTTTTGATTGAACGTTGGTATTTGAGGTGGGTTTGGATTCAGAATGTTGGTAAACGTGTTCTTGTCTGAAATCTGCATAAAATGGTTTTGACTTGGGATCTGTGTGAATGGATTTTGACTAGCAATCTGGGAGAAAGGATTCTGATTCGGAATCTATGTAAATGGATTTTGATTGCTAGTCTGGGGAAAGGAATTCTGATTCAAAATCTGAGTGAATGGATTCTGGTTGCCAATCTGGGAGAATGGATTCTGATTTGGAATCTGTGTGAATATATTTTGACTACCAATCTGGGAAGATGGGTTTTGATTTCCATATTGGAATGAGGGAATGCCTCCTATTTTTGTAATCCATGGTATAGTACTAGTGACTTGAGCACTAGGTATGGCCATCGCTTGTGGTATGGTACTTGTGACACTGGCATTAGGTATGGCCATTGACTGGGATATTGTACTTGTGGCATCGACATAGGTTGTAGAGGCTGACGTTTTAGGTCTTTTGCTCCCAATAAGAGGACCGGAGGGAGTGGATGATGATCCTCCTACAGTGAAATTAAATTTGGATGTCATGTCGATGTACCAAATGGAGACGTATGTATTGTCGTACTCTGTGTAGGTGTGCCAGATGGCATAGTTGTGTTGACCTGAGGTATAGTAGTATTAGTAGTCCTTGTATTCGTCCCTTGTGTAGGTTGAGTTTTTAAGGTGCTGATATCAAATCCTGTAGGTAAGGTAGTGCTTTCAACTAGCAATTTGGCTGAGTATTGTTGACGATCATTTTCTAGGTACTCATCTATGAAAGAGGCAAACTCAGGTCCTGTGCGGCAGCCTCTATGTCTTCTATTGTAATGTGACCTTGAGTGTTTCTAGTGGTGAATTTTTCTAATAGTGTCTTGTGAGGTCTTGAGGAAAATGGATTGATGAATTCGTTTGGGTTCAACATCTTTTCTCTCTCTCTTCTCTTAGACCTAGTTTCAATCATGTAAGATTAGCTCAATATGGAAGGAATGCAAAACTATGTCTATGGAGAGTATGACTCTAGTCTATGTTTTTGGGATTTTCTGGATGCAAAATAAGGAATTTTTGAGGATGACACTAGTCTAACATATACAGATGCAAATTCTAAGTAAGGCTCTAAAGTAATCAATTCTATAAACCCAAGATGAGGGACCAACTACCTAAAGTCTAACCAAGGTGTCAATTTAGTTATGTCAAGGAACCAATGTAGGACGAGGATCAAAGACAAGTTGAGTTTCCTAACTAGACTGATGAGCTAGGAGGACTCTCTATAGGACAAAGGATAAAATGATAAGACTAGGTTTAATGATAGATTCTGTTGATGCTATGATTTTTCTAGAGTGTAGATGGTGGACCTATCCTAAAGTTTGTAAGAATGACCTTCCTAGAAGTTTACTCTAAAGGAAAAATGTATTCTAAGATGAGACTGACCTCTGAATTAGGACAACTATGGTAATGACTAAATGAACCTAAAGGATGCAAAATTGAGCAAAATCATTTCCTATTTCTATTCAAAGTCTCCTTGTGGGATGCCAATTGAAAGACTGGTATAATTGTGTTGACTGGATAGTGATCATGAATTTTGGTTTTCTAATTAGGCAAATGTGTCGCAGGATTTCACATATGCGGTTAAGTTTGCTAGTTGCAGTTAAATTTCACAGTTGTAGTTTCTTGATGATCAATTGCGTGTCCCTGATAAAGTTTAATGTTTGACTCTGAAAGATGTAGTTAACCTTCTAACATATGTGACTCGTAATGACAGTTGCGACTTAGAATATAACATATGCAGTTTTTTGCAAAGAAAGTGTGAGCTAATTTGGTAGATGCGATTCTACGCTAAATAGATGTGACTGAAAATGATAGATACGACTCGAAGTTAAATAGATGTGACTCTAAAAATCAATTGTGACCTTTTGGTGAATAGTTGTGACTCTCTGTGTATTTTCAGTGATTTGAGATTTAAAACTGACTCTATTTTTCGTGATCAAATTCTTGCAAACAAGGACAATCATAAGACAAAGTGTTTTCAGCTTGATTTGGACTCAAAGAATGTGTAATTTGACAATAGAAAAGTACAATCCTAATAGGCCAAAAGGCCAAGGGTTTGTATACTTGGTATAGCCCACCGAAATACCTCGGATTGGTGATAAACACCTTTCCTTCTTGAGAGCGGATAACTTAGAAATTTGGTGGCATTAGCTCCCCTCCATGACTCATTAGTGTCATTCAAGCACACCAATTTTAGATTCTTGGGCAATGGCCTCCCAAGAACTGCTATCTTTACTCAAGGGGATCAGTAGTGAGTGTCTTCAGGCATGATACTGTACCCTGCACTATATCGAGCATTGGCCAAAAATGGTTGGTCTCTAAAACAAAAGGTATTTAATATAGGCATTTCGTTCATAAGAATGATCCATGCAGCGAGATTCCCCTTTCGGATCCATCTCGTCAGAACCATTGTGTGATTCTTGGGCTTTCCCCAAGAATCCACTTTTATATACCGGCTGGAAGTCCCTCGGGTTTAGGGTGCTACCGGTCTGAGTACTTTTTCCCACTAGAACAGGCCCAAGTTCTAGAGTTGGTAACTGTTTCTCTTACACCTAGGATCACATGGATGTGCAAGGGGAGAGGATACTTTGATGTACAAAATCATGAGGGTAATTACATAGTTGTGCTTTTTCACCAAACACAGTAGACACTTGTTAATTTTAATCCAAATGAAAGATTTGCTACACTACTAAACAATTTTTTTCAAAAATTTAACTAAGGTCTTTGACATGCGTTTTGTAGAAAGATTCATTAGTAGTCCTCAATATTGTCTTTGTTAATCATCCTGTAAAAACTCGTTAACTCAAAAAAAAATCCCACACACTGAAAAATTTGATATTAGTAACACACATCAATTTCAAATTTTAGATTTTTGAAAACAGAAACAAAAGGAATATACTAGTCAATTGCGTCATTGTTTTACTAGTCAGATGGGTTGATGTTCTCTGCAATTGTGTTCTCGGTATTTTACCAGTCAGTTGTGTTACATGAATTTGTAGATGTGTCAAATTTTTTTAAATGCATCGTTTCTGGTGTTAGATGCGGTTCAGAAAGTCAATTGCGTCGCTTCATCGAAATGATGAGTCTTCAAATGTCAATTGTGGCATTTTTTCAAGCTGATGTGTCGTTTTGTATGAAAAACCTGCAAAAATCAAAATAAAAGTCTATGGATACGTGAAGATGGTGTCTTCACGTTGGGTTCACCAAATGTAACGTCTAGAAAATGTAGAAAGAAAATATTAAAAGCAAGCATGCAATGCAAATCTAAATGAAATCTAATGCTAAGCAACAAAGAACAAAGGAAAGTAAAAACGCAAATAAAACTTGAACAATCTCACCAAATTTGTACGTATTTCCATGATTCATCTTGATTTCCCTTCTCCATTTTGTTGTTGTAGTATAATTGCCCTCAGATTTTCAAGAGTTTGTGCAATTATAGCCTATGATAGTGATTTAGTAAAACATTGAAGATTCAAGATAGTTGCTCCAAAAAGTCATAAGATTTTGAGAGAGATTGGAATGATGAAGACCGATCAATTTATAGAAAATTGATTATTCGAACGACATGCTAGGATTGAAAGATCAATGATGGTTGAGATTGACTGATTAGTCATGCATTTTGATAACAGTTAGTAATGACATGAGTGATATAAATTAGAAATAGAATTAAATATTAAATAAATGATTTAATCTTCGTTTGGTATTCAAAAATAGAAGAATTATCTTTGCATGACAAAGATAAAGATGGATTAAAGCAACTCTTTGTTTGAATGCACACACGAGATTTAATTAATTAAATAGGAATATTTAATTAATTTGCATGTACATGCAAATGAGTTAGAACTGGATGATTGAATGGTTTGACAAAGAGATTACTTGAGAACGCCACTCAGACATTAAATCAAGAGTTAACTGAGTGATTTGAATAGATCTTTGAGTCGAGTAAAAGTGAATACTTAGATAACTCACACAATTATCTAAATATAGAGGAATGCGTTAAAATAGAATTCATGAATTAAATAATTCATTTAATTCAAGATTTGATATTTGAAGAATAATTAAATAAGATTTATTTAATTAAGTGATGAGGGATTTAAATGAATAATTAATTAAATAAAGAATTTATTTAATTATAGTTGACATATATGATAAAGGGAAATTAAATAAGAATTTATTTAATTTGACAAGAAGAATAAGGTTAATTAGTAACATAATTAAATAAAAAGTGTTTATTTAATTAATCAGATAGAATAAAGAAAAGTGTGAATTAATTAAATAATTAAGATTATTTAATTAATAGATGAAATGAAGACTTTAGAAAATAATTAAATAATTGACATTATTTAATCATGACCATAGAAAATACGAATTATGAAGAAATGTTGAAGTTACAGGTTTAGACCAGATTTTGGTGTCTACAGTTGTTTCTTAGTTATTTGGTATGTGTTGGGATTTTTTCTTTTAAAAACAAAAAAAAAATTCCACTCAAGATGCATAGTTTGTTATGATAGCTTATCCTCATAAATTAATGAAAAAGTATATTTAATGTGAGTAGCATAAGGAAAAGTGGTGGTCAATGTGTAAACCTGGCTCAGACTTAAACACAATCCAATGCTTTGTTCTAGCACTGACCTTTTCTTTAAATTTCAAATGGTGAACACACAACTTGGAAACATAGGAAACAAATGAACTGATGTGATTGAATTGAATGCTTGGTGATTTCTTCCTAAAGCTCGGTGCACCATAAATGCCACATTAGTTGTTAAGGTCATTAATGATAGCATTTTCTAATGAATTTGGTTGATGTTTTCTTTACAAGCAAATATAAATTTTAAATTTGACCAATCTCTCTTTGTAGGCCGTGAGACCACGTCTTTAGTTGCATATTGTCAATTAGCTCATGTGACTTGTCTATTTCTTTGTTGGTTAGTTCAATTTCTCTATCTAAATCTTACATGGTAATGAGACTAAATTTTTCTTAGCGAATCTCTGGGGATAATTTTTAATTAGTCATTGTTCACGTCGCTCTCATTAGTAAGGTGTAGGGTCATCATACCCTCTTTGTTTGGGACATCAAGTTTAGCTCCGTAGTCAAGAAGCATTTGAAAATTATTTGGCTCATTTGATGTAGAGGCAATGTGAAGAGCAGTCCATCATCTTGGGCATTTACCATCTCTTCTTGTTGTTTCTCATTGCATTTGTTGAGAAAAGATTTTGCAACCTCTATTTGAGTATCTTCATCTTAAAAAAAAACTAGAGCAGCGAGTAGGGTTGTCACTTGTTCGCCCCTTAAAATTGCATAGGCTGGTCTAGGCTGAGCTCTGCATTCTAGCAATCTATTTACTATCATGCCTGGAATCTTTTTCTCTATTCCCACGCTAGTAGAAGCATTGCCACTGGCTGCTATAACTAGAAGCTTATTTAGATGATCATAATTTCTGATGTGGTCATAGCACCTCCACATTGCATTGTTTTAACTTTGTTTGGTTGTGCTTTACTATAGTGAAGGTTCTTTCATTATATATATGCGGCCATTCTACTTCATAGATCACTGCATTTTAACTTCTAATGATTGTGTTTTTCTTTGGGTGAAGTTGTGAGGTGCTCACATTGTGCTATGACCTATCTTGTTTTCCAATCAATTCCTTGTCAAGGCTTCAATAAATCTTCATATTTACATTGTGTAGAGGTTGGCATCATTTAATGGTGCAGCATAAGGCATTATTTTTGTCTCTGCTGCAAGTAGTACAACACAAGATCTTCATCTACCAATCCATTGGCAATTAATTCCCCAACTAAATCGTTGAATTATCAGAAGAGTTACAATGATGGAAAATCAAATGATTGAAGTGATGGGTGGAGATAAAAATATTATTAACCATTACCATTAATAGAGCAACTACTGGCTGCATTAATGTTGCTTACAACTCTAGGATGTCGCCTAAGATAATGTTGCTAGTTATTTTTTTACAAACTTATTTTCTAATATCCTTTCTTTAGTGTTGTTATTAATAGCCATATTTGATTGATTTGATGGTGCCAAACATACTGGTATTTTTAAAGTTGCCAGTGGTAACTGGCATTTACTTTCTACTGGGGAAAGGAAAGAAGTCTATAAGCTTGATATTCATTGACTGCAATTGAATGCATTAAAAGGGACTACAAGGTAAGGCTAAACTATTACTCTAGTGCAAGTTGCAAGTATACTGATGGATGTGTAGACAAAAGAGAAAAATAGACATTGATTGCATGAGATGGCATGATTGCGTATCCACTTTAATAGTCGCTGCTCATTTATGGTTTTCTACATGCATCTCTACTGTAAGCGTCGTTTATTTATGATTTCTTGTAGGTATCTTTTCTGATTAATGTCACTCATTTATGGCATCCTCTAGGATTAAGTAAATAAGAATCAAAATCTTTACTTGTTAAGGTTTGTTGGTTTTAATTTGTCTAATTTTGGATTGCTAATGAGGATTGCCTTGATCTTTGTTATATGACCAAATATATTAGCTAAAGGCTTTAATATTGTGAAAAGAGTATGGAAAGCTAGATACTTATTTAGGAGTCATTTATTAGTTAAAATCATTAGTCTTTGCAATTGAGATCAATTTATTGTTTGGGGATAATGATTTTAATCAAATAATTTGATCCTCACATTATTTCTTTTTATTTTATAGGAAAAGGAAGGATAACAAAGAAGGAAGGATTTTCGTTTGCATGAAGAACTCACACTGCTGAAGCATTGGAAGCAATCCTTGAAGAATCTTGGAGTTAAAGAGGATTGAAGCCTTAAATTTTGAAGTTGATAAAGCATTTTTTAATGTTTAGAGCTTTCATTCTATGCTTAAATTTTCTATTTTTAACTAGCTTTCATCTTTTTGGGGCTCTAAAAAGAACATTTCAATCTTTGCTATGAAGGGATTAAGATTAATCTTAGGACAAACTCACTAGATTTCATTTGAGGCTAACAATTGAACAAGGAAAATTCCACATTTGATTTGGTGTTATAAAAAGAATTCAGTTTTTCTTTGTGGACTTAAAATGAGCAAGTTTTTCTTTTTCTTGTAATTAATTAATCAATGTAATATCACTAAAAGGACATATGCGCTTCTCTCACACCTCATAGCGATCTTGAGAATCAAAAGTATTTTTGGTGACATTAAGTTGTGTGAGTAATTACCCAAACATATTTCAATTTGGGTTTAAAATTGAACAACAAATCTTGCGAGTGTGAGTGGAACATATTGTGTGTGTTCTACCTTTGCTTCTAAATGAAGGTTAATCAAACTACGAATATGTTTTCTCACTTTTTTTTTTATCTTAGAGGGCTTTCCTTGTGGGAAAAAGTACTCACCCAAGGGAATGACCCAACCGGTAACACATTAAAGCTAAGTGTATTTCTAGTCGGGATATAATTTAGTGGGTATTTGAATAAAGGCTAGTATCACGTGGTTGGTCCCGACAAGAAGGGAAACAATGGTCTCTCGCCACATGGGTCAATCTCCACAAATGAAAATTTTGAATTAAAACCCTTGTTTAGAAAGGACAAATCCCTATCTATTTGTTGGTGTAAGAATGGTCGTTTTGAAGCTGCCCCACACTTTTATAGCTTTAAGTAGAGATGGAAAGTATGCCATGGGAGATTCATGGGTACTGATTCCCAAAAGAATTGTTGAGCCATGGAGAGGATCCAATGGTGTCAAGCATCTAACCATCCATTGAATGTAAGTGTAGCTAGACTTGTCCAAGTGGGTACTCAACAAATATTATCTCAAATATCCATAGGGGTGTGATTTTTCTTAAAATAAAAATGCATTGCTTGATCAAAAACATTGGAAATAAAACATTTAACATGAGCATCAAATCTCAAACCCTTTAGGAGAAGCAAATATCCTTGAATGAATTCGCATGCCCTTGCTTGCCCTTGGGATTCATATCATTAGAGGTTTCTAGGCACTTGAATTTTATCTCAATTTGCTCCTACTAAAGTAAACATTAGGTAACTCTTGCTTTGATTTCCTCGATTTCCACATGATACACTTTGTGATATGAGAAGAAATTAAAGCATTAGACATCTAGTTTCAAATCTTAATCAATAAGTGTTTGTGGTAAAACGAAGTCATTAATCAAAGACTAAAGATAATTGAATCCCACACATGTGTCCCAAATGATTTCATGCAAGATCAAGATCAAGAAACCAAAGGTAAAAGCCCTTAGTTTGAAAGATCACCAAAATAATTTCTTAATGCTATATGAATTCAGACGAAGACTGCTTTTTAACTTTTATAGAAAAGCTTCAAGAAATAATCCTGGTTTGTACTCATTCTATTATTGTCAAAACCTGACTCTTTTTAGGGAGTTTGAGCATCTTGTTTAGAGAAAAGCATGTTCTTCAAAACTGAGGTCTAGTAAGCAAGTGTCTTTTTAGGTAAACCTAGGATCAAAATCAAACCTTCATCCATCTTTGAACATCAAAACCAAAATCATCTCATCATCATCTCTTTGAAAATCTTTGAAAATTCCTTCATGTTAAACTTTGGGAAAATCATTTGAAACTAATCAAAAAATCATCTTGTTTGATTAGATGTGTCTAGATGCATCTTTCTCCACATATTTAGTCAAATTATCAAACCTTGTGGAAAAATTTATCCCTTGATCACATCCAACATCTTGGGGTTTAGGAGTTCATAATCCAAAATCAAAACCCAATAAAAAATCATCTTGTTTGGTTAGGTGTGTGTGGATGAATCCTTCTTCTCACATTTAGTCAAATTAGCATCTTAAGGACAAATTCACTCTAGGACAACATCTAACCTCTTAGATTTTATGAGTTCACTATCCAAATCCAAATCAAATCAAATATAATCCCAAATCAAAATTAAACATCAAATCCAAGTCCTAAAGTTTAACATCTCCTTCAAGATTTCTCAAGAGTTCTAAACATTCATATCATCCACCTTTCCTTCATTTCACCATCATACTTTTGATCCTTAAATCATCCTAAATTTTCTCTTTTGTACCTAAAATTTCAATCAATCCAAAGAATTAGAGATTATCTCTTACATTCTTGAAGATTGATCCCTATTTTATGGTGCAAACTAGATCTTAACACAAGAGGAACATGGAAGCTAAAAAAGAAACATCTACTTTGAGTGACTTGAGTTAGACTGCTCCCGAAATGAATCCCATTGGGTCTGGTAGTCTCATGATTAATCTTCCTCCATTTTCACAAGACCATTAAGAGGAAGGTGTCCAAGTAGAGGATCTTATTGGTCACTAATCCCTTTATAATTTCATAAGAGGAAATCACCGAAATAGTTCAAAATATGGAAAATCATAAGATTATGAACATCATGATGAGACTCAATCCCTCATTATACATGCTCAAATTAGCAAAGAAAGGGGATAAAATCCCTTCTGATTTTAATGTGAGCACTATTGTGGAATCATCTTTTTGGGTCATGCCCCCAATTTCATCCACACTCCCCATCTCATCTACACTTCCATTTCAAAACATCACTCAAAACATCCTGCAAATCACATCATCCATTGCTCCAACTCAACCCATTGTTAACAAGGGAAGTGCATTTCTCAATACATTTGAAAACACACCCCCTCATAAACAATCAGGGTTTGGATGCAAACACCATCTTGGGACAATCCATACCCAAAAATCTATCACATCCATATGTCCCCCTCACCTTTCACAATCCTAATGACCTATCATCATCATTTCACGCAACACCTCTCCCCATAACCTCACAGGGAGAAGGAGACTTATTTGTACCATGAGGCATCTTTGACACTACATCTTCATCATTCCCCCAAGGGAGTATGCCACTCACTTTTCCACCACTCCCCCCTTGCCATCAATATCCACATCATCTCTTGGTTTATGACTTCCCCTTTACCAAATGATAATCAAAAAATCAAATCAACTTGCCAAACATTAATCAAAACATCATACAAAATCCTTCCATCTTGTCATCAAAATTGCAACAAAAGATGACAACCATCCTGATAACGCAAGTCACATCATCAACCATCCCCCAAACATCTCAAAACATGGTCTCTTAAGGACCAATCATATCAATTGCACCATCCACCACTCAACCCCCAATCATCAACATGATGGTACCTCTCATCACCACAACAGGCACCATTCCAAATCTACCTCCACCACCACCACCACCAAACTTGAACACATTAAAGCAATACGGTATTGCATTGCAAGCCACTTAGCAGGATGTGTATCAAAAGGCACTACAACAAATCCAAAACTAACAAGTTGCCCAAGTTGCTCAAGTTGCCCAATTTGTGCAACAAGCACAACAAGCACAACGGGTTGCACAAGCTCAAGCCTTGTTACAACAACACCCACAATAAGCAGCCCAAGCTACTCAAGCAAAGCAGGTTGTACAAGTTGCACAAGCTGCATAGATTGCACAAGCTTCCCAACAAGCACAAGCCTAGGCTTAGGCACAAGTGCAAGCTCAAGCCCAATACCAAGCTCAACAAGCACAAGCACAAGTGCAAGCACACACACATACATAGGCACATTATCTTGCACAACAACAATTAGCCCAACAACAAGCATATCAAAAAGCACTAAAACAATACCAAGAGTAGCAAGAAACAACCTGATTAGTAGCCCAACAAGAAGCTCAACAATAGGACCAACAACAAGAGTTGTTAGTACAACATCAATTGCAAGCATACTTGGCACAATAGAATGTGCAAACACCATCCATGAAAATACCAACCAATCCACCCATCCTACCAACAATTGAACCACCACAAAATACTTTCATCCCACTCCCTAATCCATAAAACAATGTCACAGTACAAATTAAGTTGCTCTCGCAATAGGTGCTTGATCTTCAATTAGGGAAAACCATGAAAAAACCCAGCAACTTGTGTCCTTAACAATTTGATAGGAGTTTTGTAATGAAACCATTCCCAAAGGGATTTGAGATCCCCAAATTTGATAAATATCATGGGACGGGAAACCTTGAAGATCACATCAGGGAATTCTAGGTTCATTGCATGAAAGTCGCATATGAAGATACTTATCTGATGTGGTTGTTTCCTAGAAGTTTGGCTGGCCAAGCCTTGGAATGGTTCTCTCACCTTCCTCTAGGCATCAAAAAATTCCAAGAGATAGTAGATGCATTCATCAAAAACTATGGATTCAATATTGTTATGGATGTCAGTCTAGAGGAATTATCAGTTTTGAAACAAAGTAAGGATGAATCATTTTCTTCTTTCTTACAATGATGGAAATCCAAGGCCAATCAGAGAAAATGGGTCATGCCTAAAGAATAACAAGTCTGCACTATCATATCTAATCTCGACGGAGCCTTGGCATTTCATCTCAAAGTCTAAGGCATCACCACATATGACTAGTTGATCTCCAAGGTGCTCAACATTGAATGAGCCCTTATGTCATAAGGAGGATCACCTACATATCCTGAACAATAGAGGAATCGCCTATCCACCAGTTACAATGACAAACCTTACACATTGGAAAAGAACTAAAACATTAGCAACGATGGTGTTGTCAATGCCAACGTTTTCATTAGTTCCCCTTGGTAAAACACACCCACACCACAACAACAACCCCAAAAGCACCATCAAAACAATCAAGCTAATGAAACAACACAATAGCCAAACAATCAAGTGATCAACAATGTCAACGATCAAAGGAGGCCACCCTAGCGAAACAAAAATCCCACCAAGTGGAAGTACACTACCCTTGGAGAACCATTTGAGGTGATCATGAAGAAATTAATCAACTAAAACCTCATCAAGGCTCCTACCTATGAGAATTACCAAGAACCAGATGTGAAACCACCCTAGTAAAATGAAAATTAGCTTTGTGACATCCAAAAAATCAAAGGGCACACCATTAATAGTTGCATGAGGTTGAAAAACCTAATCCAAGAGCTCATTGATAAAAAATCATAAATGTGGAGTAGCCAGCAAGAAATTAGAACCTCAAAATCTACACGAATCTGATGCCTAACCATAACAACAAAGGGAACAATAACACTGATAAGGGGAAAGGTACCTTCAAGAGCGTGAATCATGTGTACGACCATGTTGTCGCATCCTTGGATGAATATTGTGCTACCATCACCATCAAATCTCCATCATGGAGTTGCTAAAATGTAGTGGCTATAATGTCCTTGATCAGCTGAAAAGAACTCCAACACAAATTTCCATCATGGAGTTGCTAAAAATTTCATCCGCCCACAAGAAAATCCTTGAGGAAGCATTGGCTTCATCCACTGTCCCTATGGATCTTGATGTGGAATAATTCCAAGCTATGGTTAGAAACATCATCACTCCAAATCTTGTTACATTCTCCAATCAATATTTTCCCGCTCAACCATCTCACAACTATTCACTCCATTTAGAAGTCCTAGTGCATAAAAATAAAGTCAAGTGAGTCTTGGTTGATGGAGGTGCAAGTTTGAACATTTGTTCCCTCAAGCTCATTAAGAACCTAAAATCTCAAAGGATTCCATAGACAAAGGTGGAGGCATTATAATCAGAGTGTATGATGATCAAGAAAGAGTGTCCCAAGGAACAATTCAACTCCCTATTCAAGTAGGGCTAGCTATCATTGAAACCACTTGTCAGGTCTTGGACCTTGACTTGCCTTATAACATTCTCCTGGGACGTCTGTGGATCCATGTAATGCAAGAAGTAGCATTAACCTTCCATCAATGTGTCAAGTTCACATATGAAGTCCAAGAGGTCACCATCCATGGAGATCCTAAACCATTCTCTTACTGCAAGAACCTAGAGGAAAAATACTACAAAATCCCTCAAGTGCCTAAAAATGACGAAGGCCCATCAACACCATCCATTGATCCAACCACTATCGCTTCCACTTCTGCGACAAATACACCCACCACTCCCGCCATCCCCACCATCTTTGTTATCAAAGTCATCATCCAAGGAAATGGTTGCAAAAACTATACAATTCTCAAAAATTCTTTTGTGGTACTTGAGAGTTACCACAATCTCCCAGATCACGAGGACGACTACAATCAAATGAAGCCTCCTTATCCCAAACACCCACTGAAGGATATTCAAACTTTAGAAGTTGGGGAGACCTTGACTGAGAAGCAATAGAGGAGGACCCATCCCAGATCTCCTATACCAAGATAATATACCAGAAACCAATCTACCAATGGATGAAAGCAACAAAGGTTTGCAAATGATGCTCGCAATGGGCTATGATAGAAACCATAAACTAGGGAAAACAACAACGGGCTTCTAATACTCATCATTCTGGAGATGTGAATGGGAAATCTTGGCCTTGGATGTACTCCTCTGAGTATAACCATATGTGGCCAAATTCCTCCAGTTAGAAAGGTCAATAATGCTCCTCAACAATCAACAATTGAACTTTTCTTACCTGTATCTATAGGTCGAGTCATAGACAACTTCAAATTTGACATAACTGGTGTCTATAGTAGTAGTGATGAAGAGGATCCCATAACCAATCTAACCATGCTCTTTGAGGACACTGAACTTCTCATGATTAGTACCCTATCCTATGAGTCTGAAAACCAAAACCATGAAATCCGTCTAGTCTACCCACAACTCATCGGTTATGACCAGTGAGGACCGCCAATTCTTGACACATTCAAAAAGGATGAGGCGTTCTTAGAATTCATGGGACTACATGATAATATTCCATGTGGTGATCATACAGTGGGATTCATCATTGAGCTAGAAACGCATGCATACTATGGGGAAATGATTGAATCCCTCAGCCGCAAAATTAAAAAATTGAGAATAATCTCTAGGTCCTTGAGTGAAAACCACACTGTGGCACTCTCTAACCTAAAAATAGTAAAAAGAAAGGATGCATCCAATGGTGAAAAACTCTCTGAGGCACCCGAGGATGGGGGATTCAATCTTCCTTTTAGAGCTCTACATCAAGAAAAAATAGTGGTTCTAGCCAAAAAATGTAATCTAGTCAACCTAGGAATAGAGCAGACACTGCACATCACATTTTATGTATTCATTACTATGAGAGGAACAAGATCTCGTAGCAGCCTTCTTGAGGGAAATACAAGTTAATTTTGCATGGAGCTATGTGGACATGTCTGAGCTCAATCCAAAGATTGTGGTCCATCACCTAGTAGTCTACTCTTAAGCAAAGCCAGTTAGATAAAAACTCAGGAAAATGTATCCTTAGATCGCCCTGCTAGTCAAAGTGGAATTGAAGAAGCTCCTTGATGCAGGATTCATTTGACTAATCGAGTATCCAGAATGGGTGTCAAATCTAGTTCCTGTTTCAAAATTGGATTGGGGCATCCAAATATGCATAGATTTTAGAGACCTAAACAAAGCATGTCTGTAAGATGATTTCCTATTGTCTAACATTAACATGATTGTAGACATGATAGTAGGACATGAAATTATTTCTCTAATGGATATTTTCTCTGGGTACAACCAAATAATGATTGCTAATGAAGACCAACACACAACGACCTTCACTTGTCCATGGGGGACCTACTGTTGGAACATGATGCCATTCGGCTTGAAGAATGATGGGGCCACCTATCAAAGAGCTATGATGTTAATCTTCCATGATATAATCCACAAAACTATGGAGGATTATGTTGACGACATACTAGGAAAGTCTAGAAAGAGGAGAGATCACATAGCAACCTTGAGTGCTATTTTCAACAGATTAAAGGAATACAAGGTCTGTTTAAATCCAAAGAAGTGCATCTTCAGTGTATAGTTAGAAAATTTGTTTGGATACATAGTGTCAATGAGGGGTATTGAAATAGATCCTGCCAAGGTAAAATCAATCCTTGAGATGGAGGCACCCAAAAAATTGAAACAATTGAGAGGCCTCCAATGCAGACTTTAGTCCATCCGCTGATTCATAGCACAACTGGAAGATAAACAAAACCCATATTCTCACCTACTCCATGAGGGGGTAGCGTACAAATGGGATGACAAGTGTGATGAAGCCTTCAAAAAAATCAAAGAATATTTTCTCACACCTTTGGTCCTCATGCCACCAATCCCAAGAAAGCCACTCATCCTCTATATCAACAACAACAACAACCCTCGGTGCTCTTTTGGCTCAACATGATGAAAATGGGACAAAGAGGGCCATCTATTATATTATCGCACAATGGTTGGGCATGAGTTAAACTACTCATTCATTGAAAAATCTTGTCTAGTAGTAGTGTTTGCTTCACAAAAAATTAGACACTACATGTTGGCACACAAAATCAAACTCATCGCCAAAATCAACCCCCTCAAGTACCTACTGTCAAAGAAATGCTCAGAAGGATGTTCAAGTGGGTCATGATTCTATCTAAATATGACATCGAGTACGTAGAATGAAAAGCAATCAAAGGCCAAGTCATCCCAGATCAACTTGTAGAAGCACCCATGTATTTGGAGAATCCACTCATATCAGAGTTTCTAGATGAATCCATCTTCAATCTCAGCATAGTCGACCACTGAAAACTCTAATTTGATGGCTCATACTCACAACATGGATTAGGAGATAGTATCTTCTTCATCACTCCATAGGGGGACTGTATACCTAGATCTTACAAATTGGCATTCCCCTACACTGATAACATTGCAGAATATGAGGCTTTAACCGTAGGTCTCAGAATAGTAGTGTAGTGGGACATTATGGCCCTCAGAGTATATGGAGACTCCCAGCTGATAATAAATCAAGTGAATGATGAGTACCAAACAAAGGATGATAAACTCTTTCCATACAAAGAGTTGGTAGAGAGCCTCAAAGAATCATTCATTGATATCACATTTGAGTAGATTCCCAGAGAAAACAATAGAGAAACAGATGCCATGGAAATGATTGGATCCCTATTGGATATCCCTTGAGATGTCCCAAAACATGAATTCTTGGTAGAGAATCTTCTCATACCTGCATTCAAGGTACCTGAGTCAAAATTCATGTGTGAATTGTTGGTCCCAGTGATCCCTTTATGTACCTACTTGCGAATAGGGTCCTACCTGCTGACTTACCGTCAAGCCTAAAAAGAACCTTTGTCAAGAAAGCATCCTGGTTTGTCATCCTAGGAAACACCCTTTACTGTAGGGGCATAGAAGGAACCTTACTATGCTATTTAAATTTTGAGGAGGCATTGACCACTTTAATTGAGGTGCATAACGGTATTTGTGGTTCACACTCAAGTGGAATGACCCTAGCCAAGAAATTGCTGAGGATGGGGTATTATTGGTCTTCAATGGAAAGAGAAGCACATAACTATGTCAAAAGGTGCCTATAATGTCAATAGAATGAGGACCTCATCCATGCTTCAGCTCAAGAACTTCATCTTATTATCACACCATGGCTCTTTTCGTAGTGGGGACTCGATCTCATTGGAAAAATCACTCCCACTTCATCTAATGGCCACAAGTTCATCATAACTACCACTAAGTACTTTAGCATGTGGGTGGAAGCTATCCGCATGACATATATCATTGGAAAGTAGATATAAAAGTTCATCCTAAACTACTTAATATGCTGATATAGTGTTCCCTAAGCTATTATCTCAGCTAATGGGACACCATTCAAGAATTGGGATGTTCATGATCTATGTGAAAAAGTCAAAATACAACATTGCTTTTCCACTCTGTATTATCCCCAAGGCAATGGCCAAGCAAAAGCTACCAATAAAACCATTTTGAAAATCTTCAAAAAGATAGTCAATGATGCAGGTTGTGACTGGCATCTATAGCTAATTCTCGCCCTATGGGCCTATTGAACTAGCATCCACACACCAATAGGTGGCACCCCCTTCTCCCTGGTCTATATATCAGAGGTAGTATTACCCATTGAGATCGAGCTCCTGTCACTGTGAATATCACTGCAAAACCTCATCACGGATGAAGAATATTAAGTATCAAGACTAAATGAGCTGGAGCTACTGGATGAGTGACGTATGGATGCTTTAAATCATTTGCAAGTCTATCTTGGAACAAAATCAAGAGGAGCTATAGCAAGAAGATCAGAAGCAAGAATTTCCAAGTCAGAGAATTGGTGCTAAAGGAGAATCAGAAGAATGTCTCAAATCCAAACAACAAAGGAATATTTGAACCCAATTGGTTGGGACCATTTGTTATCATAACGAGCTATAAGTCGGTGAATATCAGTTATCAACACCCAAAGGGGAACCTCTGTAGGAGCCCATGAACAACTCCCATCTCAAAAAGTTTTATGCCTAATCTTTTAAGATATAGAACCCAAAAACCAAAATATTAGAAAAATTTCCTAAGAAAAATGGTCACCCTAATGAAAACCTAGAAAATAGGCATCTTGGTGACAACAAAAAAAATTAAAAAATACCAAAATCCAAAAAATTAGAAAAAGAATAAAAAAATTAAAGAGAAAATTCGTCCTCTAGTGAAAACCACTTTGGTGGTGCTTTGGGCAAGTACCTTGGTGAAAACCTAGCAAATAGGTGCCTTATGTAAATAAGCACTTTCCATCCACTAGGATCTTTACAACTCGTTATGTATCATCCACCTATCAAGCTTCCATCATCCATTGCATTCCATCCATCAACATCCATCATCCATTTGAAATTCGCATCATAGCTTGGACCTGTGTTTGTGTCATGATCCCTCCTAGTACTACTCGGCCTATTCTCAAGGTTAGTTTTTCTTGCCTTTATCAAAGTTCTCTATTGCATCACACTGGGGGCATGTTCTCATTGGATCAGATTTGTGTATATTCTTGAAGTTCTAGAATCATAAAATCCAAAAAATTAGAAAATCACAAAAAAAATCCAAAAACATTTGAAACATATCAAAATCCCTAAAATAGGTCAAAAAGTCAGTCAAAAAGTAAAAAACAGAGTCATCTTGTCGAACTATAAGTCTTTGAACCTTGAACGTAAGCAAGGTTGATCTTTGATCATCCCCCGAGACACTTAGGTTAGTCTTTTAGGAGTCTGTCATAATAAACTGACAATCCATTTGTTCATATCTCATCAATAATTGAGTATGTGTCAGTCGAACTGCGTGGTCTCTATGTGTATAACGTAGGCAAGGTTAATATGTTGATTAACCCCCGAGGGCCCTAGGATAGGTCCTTAGGTTAGTCTCTTGGTCAAAATCTCAGAAACCCCAAAAATTGGAAAATTGAAAATCCAAACATTGAAAAATTCAAAAATACCAAAAATAGCCTCAAAACATTTCAAAACTCCAAAAACATCCAAATATTTGAAAAATCCATTTTTCTCATCTCGCTTTCACCCGCAATAAATTCCACTCATAGTAAATGATTGTCTTTCCCTTTGGTAAAACAATCGGAAACAAGTCTAGCAGTTAAAAGTGAAAACTCAATCGTCAAAGCCTCAAGTCTAGGTTAGTACGTAAACAAGTTGGTCAACTCTTTGTGTCAATAGCCTATTATCTAATGAGTCCCAAATCAATCCTTTGATAACATCATGTCCTAGGATGTATCCTTCCTACAATGGTAATTTTTTATTGGAAATAACACTTTGGATAAATGAAGCAACTTGCTACCATCCACTAACATGTCCTAGGATGTATCCTTCCTCCAATGGGCATTATCTATTGGCAAAAACACTTTGGATAAACAAAATGGCATGTTGCCGTCCATTAACATGTCCTGGGATGTATCCTTCCTACAATGGGCATCATCTATTGGCAATCATTTTGGTTCTTATCCTAAACAAAATAAATCCCTTTGGCTAGAGGTATGCAAAACATTAACTTATTTGTGTTCTTGATCTTTCTTTTTTATTTATCTTATCACAGTCATTCCAATGACCTCTCGATGATATCTAATCAAAGTGATTTAGAGAGAAAGGAATGGGGCATTGATCATTATCTTTTTGTCTATTTTACTTGTTGGACGTTCTTGTAATATAACTTGGTGAATACTTGCTTTGTTAGGTGCATCCGAGCAAGGTTTCTGTATGTCAAGTGTGAACAAGAATACTTCTATTTTTTTTTCAAGTCAAAGTCCATCACACTAGGTACAACGCCATCTTGGTTCTTTATACCTTGATGCATCGTGTTTATGAGTGTTATCAAACATAAGGTAAGTAGCCCTTTTAAAGTCCCAATTCCTAATAATCAAATCATCCATCTCTCATCATCATCTCTAATAAATTTGGCTTGTTGAATCCTCTTGTCATCATCTTATTTCTTCTTTTGTGTGCTAACATCATGCCAAAATAGTTAATCACCATGATCACCAGTGCATCCATCCTGCATCCACAAACCATCATCATACTAAATATCATATCATATAGGAAACACTTTTCATCTCATATGAATGTTCATTATCATAATATAGATCTGCTAGTCTAAGCATCTCATAAAACCATACATTTGCATAAAACATCCATTGCATTATCATATAGGCATCATCACATCATATCATCATTTAAGTTGTTTAGGATAATAGATTGGTTCTCATTTTCATCATCATCACAACCATCCATACGTCCATCTTGAACCTCTTTGTCACAAGATCAACCTTCAAATCAAACTTTTCTCTTGATCTCTCGAGAGGGAAATGTACTAGTATACTTCTTTCTACAATGGCATCCAAAAAAATCATTTTTTTTTAAATTTGATCACGGTAAGATTATTCTTTGAACCAACGTAGCAAGTACGTTGCTTCAAAGAGGGTCAAAATGTAGACATGAAAAATGGAATCATGCATTTAATTAAGTCATATTCATCCATTCATCAAATAAATCAAGTCTCTAAAGTCCTCCATTTAAATTAAATAAATTCATCTTTAACACTAACATCATCCCCTTTAGCTAAATAAATCAAGATATTTATTTAACTAATTCTAAATCATTTCCCATCTCCTTTTAATTTATTTTAATCCATAAATCTAAGTCAAAAGGTCAAATCACCTAATCTTCACTTAAGTTAATCAAATCATGATTAATGTTAATCTTAATCTATGTCACATCCTCTAGCTTTTTTCACTTGCACAAATAAATCATTTAATTCATTTATTAAATCTTCATTTTCTCTCAACAAGGTATAAAGGTGGAATATTCCTCCATTTCAAATCTC
Organism: Sequoia sempervirens; assembly: GCA_007258455.2. Taxonomy (NCBI): domain Eukaryota; kingdom Viridiplantae; phylum Streptophyta; class Pinopsida; order Cupressales; family Cupressaceae; genus Sequoia; species Sequoia sempervirens. Next base: position 72,360,391 of record VDFB02058242.1, read on the forward strand.
CCTCCAAGTGGGATGAGTCCTTCCAACAATGCATTTATTTCACCTTACAAATCCTTTTGCATTGATCCAAGTGGCCATTACTCCATTTGACTCTCCCTCCACCTTGTCATTTCAACATTTTCAAATTTCAAATTTCAAATTTATGCATTTATGGGCACATTCATCAAAACATGCACATCCTTGGCCCATTCGCATGGTGACAAGTGACTCCTTCCTATTGGTTGGGTTTTTATCCCACATTCATGTCATTTTATTCTTCTCTCATCAAACTCTTCTATAAATGGAGAGGTTATCCTTCATTGTGATCATCCACAACTTCATGCAATGTTACTTTCTTCACATTGAGAGCTAATTTTGTCCATTGTCATAGCATTGCATCTTCATCATTGGCTTGTCGAGGGTTGGGAAAGGGCCACTTTTCATATCAAAGTGGCACCAATCCACTATGGAATAGGTATACTTCATGTTCTCATATGTTTTGATTATTGTGTTATTTGTTTTCATTTTGAAGCATGATGTATTATTTCATAGGGATGTTGGATGTTTTTTTTGTTTAAAACACTACCCATGCTAATGTCTTGTTTAGAGTTTTAGCCATTTGCATATTTTCACATCCACACTCACCTATGTCTCCCTCCTTACCTCTTCCTCTCTCTCTCACTCTCTATCCCTTTCTATCCTTCTTTTCCCCCTCTTTCTCTCTAACTCTCTCCCCTCTATATCATAATTCTCTCTCCCTCCCTCTCACTCTCTCCTCTCTATCTAACCACTCTCTC
>VDFB02058242.1:72361815-72388882 GCA_007258455.2 Sequoia sempervirens
AGGGAGGGATAGGTAGGTATAGAGAGAGGTGATATAGAGTGTAGAGAGATATATAGAGATAGAAGGAGAGGGAGGGAAGATAGAGAAATGTAGAGAGGGAAGGAGGGAGGGAGGGAGGGAGAAATATATTAGAGAGGGAAGGAGAGAGAGATGGACATGTAGAGACGTATTTCTTGTGCTCAAGGGAGAGAGTGTTAGATAAAGGGATGGAAATAGTGAGAGAGAGAGAGAATAAGAGATGAAAATGAGTGAAATAGAGAGAGAAAGATGAAATTTGACATCCTGATTACTGAAATTTGACATGTTGATTACTAAAATTTGACTAAGTTTGAATTTTTTTAAAATCTTCTAAAAACTAGAATTTGCATTATAAATCTTAGAGATCTGAAACCACTCTCAAACATCCTGAATCTATATACATGAAATATAACTTAAAGTATAAGAACATAAATGTCCATATGTAAATGTCAACTTTGTATATAGTTTCTTTGGCAGAGATAGAAAAGGAAATATTTTAGAAAAATGCATTCCAAAAGTCATGAATGACATTTGGTGAGCACCAAATTTTGCGCTAGCCAAATGAAGCAACCCATTTGGCACTCGCCAAATAGGTTGCATTGGGAAATACCAACCCAACAGGTTGGATTTTGCATTGGCATTTGACTTAAAGGTTTGGACAACCATTTCATGCAAAAGACATGATTTTTTGAAAGGGTAACAAAATTTCACACATTTTTGGTCATGCTCATCATCATGTTTTCACGTCTTTCAATGCAAGTTTATAAAAAAATTGTGGAGTTAACCTCTCTCTTATCTATCTAAATATATATGTCTTTTTTTTTTGTTCGGTTAAGGTTTTGATCCATAACTTCTCTTGTTAATGCCTTTGTTTTTGGTCAAAAACCAACATTTGATAGTTTTAAGATAGATTTTTACTCGCTCATCAAAACATGAAACAAATTACATTTTTTAAAACTAGACTCCATTCTACACATGATGAAAAAAAATCAAATTTTGATTAGTTTTCAAAAAAATTAAGGGGGAGCATGCTCAAATTTCAACTTTTTAGGATGTGTCCACTTTGAAAATTCATAAACTATTTTATTTCATTAAAAAAATTATCCAAAAGAATGAGGATAAACTACATGGTGTCAGCTAATTTCTCACCATTCATATTTTTGGAATTGTAAAAAAAGCTAATCAAAAAGGGGGAAGCCCTCAGACACTATGCTATTTTTTTTGATAAAAACATGACCTTTTTCCCCCCCTTTTGAGACCCTTAATCTTCATTAATTTCAAAAAGAATTAGTAGCTTAGAAACTAGACTTGGAGCACTTCAACTCTTGTTCTTGCTAAATCTTGAAATTTTGAGCGTAAATATCTTCATTTTCTCGTGCAAATCAGATTTTGCTGATTTAATAAAAAAGTGGCATCTTAAGATCCAAAATTGTGTCACAGATCCATACACTTACCCTACAGATTCAATAGTGTTAAAGAGTATATGGATGCCCTGTGGTACCACACATTTTTCCAATTTTTGTGCCTTTTAGACTAGCATTTCTTGAGATCATATGGCATTTAAGTGAGACAAATAAGTTTCATCTTGGTGGGTAGAAGAAAGGGTCCTTTTTCCATACATTACAATTTTTGCTAACTTTAGTGTAAAAATGGATGGATTAGATAAGATATACCCTATATTAAAGAAATATAGGATGGTTCAAGATATTTTAGGAGCCTTTGATCTAGACTTGGGTTTATTAATCAGATTAGAATAAACATAAGAAGATCAACTTACATGCATCAAGTTTACTTCAGTGAAGATGCCATTAGGAATTGCAAAGATGACAAGGAAGTGAATGAAATAAAGGTCAAATGGATAGCCTTCAAAAAGGTAAAGAAGGCTAAAGACAAGAAGGTTTCCAATTATCAAGGTGCTTATGCAGAAATAAGGGATCATATTTCAAGAATCAAAATGATCTTGCAAAACATTGATAAGATAATTGAGAAGGACCCAACTCTTGAAGAGAGGCCTACTTATCAACCCTCTATTATAACCTTTGTTTATTATTTTAAAAGAAGGACAAAGGGGCCTGTAATAAGAGATCCTACTCAACACTCTCCCCCTCATGCACCATTACCACCATCCCCCCCTCATGTGCAATTGCCTCCATCTCCCCCTGATGTCATTATTTTAGAACCTTCTCCTCAAGAGAAGCCATAGAAAAGGAGAAATATTGATCAAACACTGTTGGTTGATTACCTTATTGGTCCCAACAAAGATGATGAGACTGAGGTGACAAATGAAGAAGTGAATAAAGGTCTTCCCCTTAAAGACAATCGGAGGTCAAATTTCCTCAAAGAAGGCCTGAAATTGATAATATAAGGGGAAGGGACAATGCCAATGATATTAGAGAATTGGCTTGTCAATAATTTATGGATGGAAATTAATTTATAAAGACCTAGGAGTTTAAAGATTTTTTCATTAGGTAAAGGAGGGAAGAGTTCCATGGGAGGCTGGAGCAAGAAAATGCTGAGGTGCCCAAGAAAAATATGAAGCTACCAATAAGGTATTGGTAGAAATGAACTTTTATGCCAGGAATATCACTCTAGAATAGGGGAGGATATTGGTATGATAAAGTGGGTTATTGTTTCTCCTTGAATGGGGTATTGCTTCAATCATTTCTTTTGACATCATTAGGAAGCAGGACCAATAAGTTTTCTCCTCAGAAGATCAGGCACATGCTAAACTAATAGGATTAAGGTTCAACGCGAAGTAGGAAATCCTTGCAATTTGGGCCCTTTCCCCTACTACTAATAAGCCTTAGGTTGTAGAAGCATCCCAAGGTATAAGGGGAGGCATTGTAATAAAGAGGTTTTTTGGAACCTTAGCTATTGAAGTTTCTACATTAGTAGTTGATAATGATAAATTTAGTAAGGCCACTATAAAAGCTCTACAAGCATCGCAAGATATAAGGGGAGGCATTGTAATAAAGAGGGTTTTTGGCACCTTAGCTATTGAAGTTTCTACATTAGTAGTTGATAATGCTAAATTTAGTAAGGCCACTATAAAAGCTCTACAAGCTAAATATGATAAGTTGTTGCAAGATCATCTTACACTCACAATAGAGTACAATAAATTGAAGGTAAAGGAAGCACAAACAACACCCTTTACTAGCACACCAAGAGCTAGCTTTTCTTTTGCATCACCATCATAAGATATAATAATTTAGAGAATGAAGAGATCAAAATTAAAGAGATCAAAGAAATGGATAGGCTTGTGAAGAATACTCAAAGCATTCAACATGAGGAAGATCTCCATGAAGATTCTTGAGGTCCATTATATAAGTTTTTCTTGTTGATGATATAGTAGATTGTTTATTGTAAATATCTTGCATGGAAGGTGTTTTCACTACAACAAATCCCTATGGTTTTCTCCATTTCTTGCTTTGTTTTTTGCTTCCACCCACTATTTTAATACATATTTTTTGCCAATTATTTGAAAATGCTGACACTATTTATCGAGATGGCATTATTTTTGTTGTTTATTTGTGTAGATCATGATAAGTTGACACTAATTTAGGCATTAATGTGTGTCAAAATTAGCACTAATATTGGCTTCGAGTGTGGTGCCGCTATTAGCACCACCTTTGGCTCTAAGTTTAGCTTCAAGTTTAGCGCCACTTTTAGCTCCAACTTTAGCTTGGAGTTTAGCTTCAGGTTTAGCGTCGGTTTAGACACCCCTATGTCAAAGAGACTTATTTATATGTCTCATCGATGGTGTAAAATAGTGAAATGTGAACAAGATACAAACATATCGAGGAGAGAATCACTTATGTCACATTGACAAGGTATAACTACAAGTGCTCAGAAAAACACAACTCTTGGATATAACGAAGTAATGTTGATGAGACATTGAGATATCGATAAGACAAATAATATTTCCTCATTGACACTCTTCAAGTAATGATCAAAATCATACACTAGTAGACAGTCAAGAAGGTGAGCAATATATGTGGTAGAGAAGTATACACCATAACCCCGTAGCAAGAAGCCTTGAGCAAGGCAGTAGTGTGGTAAACAGTTGAAGGGAAGGGAGAAACATTTCCATACCACATTGATAATCATGAATCTCCCTGAAATGGTAGCGTTACACTGATATATAAAGAAATACTGCCAGAGGAAATATCGATGAGACAGTGGCATATCGGCAAGAGATATTAACTTGTCTCGTCGACACTGGCAACCAACATCAAAGGAACATAAGATCTAATGTCAGTGATAGATTGAGATATCGGTAAGACAAAGAAGATTGTATCATCAAAACTATTCAAGTAATGATCAAAAGCATACATTTCTATACCACCGAGAAGGTGAGCAACATATGCGGTAGAGCAATATACACCGCAAAATCATAGCAAGAAGCCTTGAGCAAGGTGGTAGTGCGGTAAATAACAAAAAGGAAGGGAAAAACACTGCCATACTGTAATGGGTTAAATAAGAGATGGCAGTAGTACAGTAATCATGGCATCATTACAATTTACAACACTAAATGCAACAAATCACGTCAGTCACAATCCATTTGGATATAGCCCGCCAAAATACTCTAAAACTCTAATAAACATACTCTAACAATTTGGTCAAAATCTTATTTTCAGGCATAGCCTACCAGAATAGAGTTTTCATTTTAATAAAAATACAATAAAACCTTTGTTGAAACCTTATTTTTAGTTGTAGCCCACAAAAATGGAGAAGTGTTTCAGTAAAGAATGACATAGAATGGTAAGGATATGTGCATGATAGGATGCATAGGATTCATTGTTGTTTATCTCATTTCTGCTCTGATCAACAAAGGTTACAACATGTTTGTGCTAATATTTGTAATCTAGGTATTTAATTGATATATGTTTTCATAATATCAAATTCCTTCAGATGCTTTTGAAGTATCAATGTGTCCTATATAGGGTAACTTAGAATAACTTCTTTTAATTTTAAAAAATAAATAAATGATGTATTTTCCTCTGATTAGATAATGTTGAGATCTCCTAAATATGTGCTAGTACACTATCCTCTTTCACACCGTGTTCATTACTCCAATTGCTAGGGTTTTGTATTTGACATCTTTAATATCTTCATGATAGTGACTTTTAAATAGATCTCATTCTTTGCTTTAAACTTTATCATGGTAACCCTTGAGTTCCATAATCCACCTTCAATCTCTTCTAAGAATGTTGTCTTAAGCTAGACTGCATAGTATGCATATAAAGCAAGTACTTCATACCTACCATTGTTCCAAACCACCACTCACCACCTTGCTTAAAATGTTGCCTCCATAAGCACAATAACATGTTTTAAAATCATGGAAGCTAGTGATTGACCATTAAGGTCACTACTTTCATCAAGATACAATGATATTTTTGTCTTCAAACTTAAGGCATTATGAAAGATAACATTTTGAATTTTTGTTGTGTACAATTTGATTTTTTTGCACATTTAATACTTTGCTAACTATCTTTAAGATTGTATATTGCACCATCAGCTGCAATCTCAAACAACTCACTCACTATCACTTTAAAATTCCTTTCATGAGAATCCTTGTATAAAATAAAACTATGCCCTATAGACTGCCTACTTACTAATATAGGGGACTCATTGTTTCATGGTATTTTGAGTTTTATTTAGAAGGGGTTAATATGTGGCATTTTTATGTACAAGAAGAATAGATTGTGATGAAATGTTTGTGTATAGACGGTTCAGGAAAAATTGGATTGCTATTGGTGTCATAACCAGGTTAGATTGTACCTTGAGCCAGTCTGAAACACTTCCAGGCATTTTTGCTTTGAAGCAGAACTTGTGTGTAGGAATTTCCAAATATCTGATAGAGGAAGTTCCTACATTCTAAAGATAAAATCATAAATATTCTTATCTAGTTTCTAATCCAACCTGACATCTTTAATATCCAGTAGAGAAAGTTTGTACATTCTAAAGATAAATCATAAATTTTCTTTTCTTTGTACAATCACTCCTTTGTTAATAGTTTTAGGTCCATGTCTATGTACATATATTCTTCTTTTGCTAGTTGAAGGCCCAGGGTCTGTATTTGCTCCAATATCCATCTAAAATAATCAACAACATGCATTCATTTATGATTCTACCCTAAACCGGTGTGAAACACTTTCGACTATTTTTGCTCTAAAGCAGAATTTATGTGTAAGAATTTCCAAATATCTTACAGAGGAAGTTCCTACATTCTAAAGATATATTCTATGAAAGGGTATGTGCAGGATCATCGTGCAAAAAACAGGCCCTTAAGTGGCAAAAAATTCAAAAAAATCAGTGTTAGGAAACTTGACATAAATATTTGAATAAGTTATCTATATTATTTCAAAAATATGTAACAATATAATTTGTAGAAAATTGAATGTAGTTTCTAAAATACTAGGTTTATTTAAAAATAAATAAAATCTATTTGGTGAAAATTTGAAATTTCAATGCAGTAGTACTTAAATTGTAGGGAAAAAATAAGAAGTAGGTGTCTGACCACCCTAACCATAATAAAATGATAATATTTTTTGTATAAGTAGAGACTCATGTCAGATGTGATGCATATTTTTTTTAATTTTTTTTCCAAGTAAATAATTAATTATGAATTTTTTACAACTTTTAGAAAATATAAAACTTCACGACCACCTTAACTTGGTCAAAACTTCATGAAATTTAATTTTTAATCCTATAGTATGTGAAGCAATGTGACGCATGTTTTGGATTCAAAAAATATGATATTTGAAAGTTATAGATGTTTTCAATCAGCCTATCGACGGGACTTTAGTCGTAATTCTAATAGAAAATGAATAATAATTATTTATTAAATTCAAATTAAATCATAATTTATATTTTTGGAAAGCTGAGAATCTCCTCTAAAAACCCTTTTCGTTTCATTAATTTTGGGTGAAAAAAAAGTCGTCAGCCACATACCCCATAATATTGCCACTTTTTGGCGCACCATGATCCTACACATACCCGAAACATTCCTTATTTTCTATGAAACAATGTATATATTCTTGTACTTGTAAATATTCTTTTACTATTATGTCTAATAAAGAAAACAGAGTTTGAATAAAAAATGCTTCACCCTTTTTTGTAAGTGAGTATGTGAATTATTGTTTAAGGAAAAATCTTACAGTGTTTACATTTTTAGTGTACTAGTTTCAAATCTTCATTTTCTATGTATATAAAATTGTATGTGCTCTTTATCTCTAATGAAATAAAATAGTAATGTCATTAGAATCAAGGTTTTCAATTTCAACAACATTATTGTCCACACTTTTCATATCTTGTTCACTTTTAAGTACAATCATCAAAATTTTATTTTTCTTTCTTGTCCCAATTAATCTTGATTCCTTTCAACACATCACAATAGGTTGCATGTTAAATTTCAAACATTTTCTTTACATTTTTTTGTATATATTATTTTCTCAATGCATCATTATGTAACAACAATTTCACTTTTGAGGTATATAGTAAACATAAATGAAAGCACATTTTTGCTTTGTAAAGGGAAATGTATGGTGAATACCCTATGTCTTTCAGATAAGTGTGCAAGCGAAATAAGACATAACTGATTGAATATTATTTTCTACTATACAATTTTTTTTTATGCGGGGGCTGCAAGAACTTATCATGGATTAGTTTTGACTAAGAAACAAGGTTTTTCTAAACTATGGATAGAGGGGGACTCTCTTAATGTGATTAATTGTCTCATGATGAAATTTCCTCCTTTATGGTCAATTGCCAATTTTATTAATGACTCAATATCTATTACTAACTCTTTTGAGGAGATCAAAATCACACATGTTTTTCTTGAAGTGAACATGATGGCTGATGGGGTTGCCAATGTGGGAGTGGCTGTGAGATCTGAGTGGGATTCTTTTGAATCACTACCACTTAATATGAAGTGTACATATTTCTAATGATGATTAGTTGCTTGTTTCTAAGCGAGATGTTCTCGGGGAAAGGTTTTACAGTATGATTTTAAGTTGGGTTTTGCATGTCGAACCTTTGATCTTTTAGTTTCATTATTCTTTCCTTAGTTTCTGTAGAAGTATGGGGGTCTGTGCAGGATCATGATGGGCCAAAAAGTGGTGATATAATGGGTATGTGTAGGGTATGTGGCTAATGAATTTTTTTAACCCAAAATTGATTAAACGAAAAGGGTTTTTAAAGGAGATTCTCAGATTTCCACCAATATAAATTATGCTTTACTTTGAATTTAATAAATAATTATTATTCATTTTCTATTTGAATTATGACTAAAGTCCTAATTGATAGGCTGATTGAAAAACATCAATAGATTTTAAACGTTATGACATTTTTTAATCTAAAACATGTGTCACATTCTATGCTTCACATACTATAGGATTAAAAAATAAAGTATTTAATTTCATGAATTTTTGACCAAGTTAAGGTGGTTAGACATACTAGTTTTTATATTTTTAAAAGTTGTAATAAAAATCATAATCAATTATTTACTTGGAAAAAATTACAAAAAAATATGCATCACATTGGGACATGAGTCCTCTACTTATATCTAAAATCTTATAAAAAATACTATCATTTTATTGTGGTTAGGGTGGTGATAGACACCTACTTCTTATTTTTCCTTGAAATTTAACTACTACTACATTGAAATTTCAAATTTTCACCAAATAGATTTAAAAAAAAAACCTAGTAGTTTAGAAAATATATTTGATTTTGCTACATATTCTATTCTTACATATTTTTGTAATAATATAGATAACTTATTCAAATTTTTACGTCAAGTTTCCTAACTCTGATTTCTCTATACTTTTTGCCACTTAAGGGCCTATTTTTTCTATGATGATCCTACAAATACCCATGCACTAATAGTTTTGGCAGGGTTGTACTTGGAATGATAAGCCCACATGAATTGTGGGTGTTTGTTGTATTGTTTTGAGTAGTGCCTAGTTCATTTTACTTTTTCATTTCCTCAAGGTTTTCTTGGGTTTTTTCATTTGTTGCCTATCATTATGGATCGTCAAGAGTTTCAGAAAAATGTTATTGTGTGGGAGCACTTGGTATTGGGGGGGTTACTCAATTTATGTAGAGAATTCAAGGTCCAAACCCTGATGTAACAAATTTCTTTGTGAAAGGATGGAATGTGAGGTATTTTCATTACTAGGGTGTTGAGTTTCAAATTGATGAGGATTTTATTATGGAGGTAACTGGTCTTTCAGTTGTTGGAAGAAAATTTTTTAGATACAAGGGGGCAACTAAGAAGGCTTTTGTGAATTTCTTTAAACATGATGAGAGGAAGAAGATTAAGGAAATTGGAAGTGGAGGTTATGCTAGGAAGTCCCTGAAGCCGCTTTGGAGGGACCTCATGTTGGCCATTATGCACTACTTCACCCTTGAAGGTAGATTTTTTGTGGTTTGCATTCACCATTTTATTCTCTTAAATCATTTTAGGCATAATATTTCGGTCTCATTTCCTTTTTACTTGTTACATTCTATGGAGAAGAGTATTGAAGACCACAAAAAGAACCCTCAGAAGGAGGTTCTTCATCAAGGGCTTATGTGTTTGATTTTTTCTCATATCAAACTAAAGTTGATCTCGGTCTCCCCTAAAAATCTTGGTAAGAAGGGAGTTAAAAATGATGGGTATGAAACAGGGGACTATGCTAGTGAATGGGTCGGTAGTTCAGAGGAGGAAGAGTCAGAATATGAGGACATGTTTGTTGATGAAGGAGGCTTTGAGATAATTGATGAGGAATCAAAATAATGGGGTAAGGACTATGAGACTGATGTGGAGTTGTGGGAGACCATGGATAATTTTGTTAGAAAATATTTGAAGGGGAAAACCAAAGGCATAAAGAAAGTTAAAGCTTTGACCAAAAGGAAAATTGAGACAGGTGTTGAGGTGGTTTCCCCTAGTTCGAATGTGAATCCCATCTTTTCTTATGGAAAAGAGGGTTTGAAGGGTTTTCATCCTATGGGTGATGAGGGTTTGAAGGGTTGTCATCCTGTGGGTGATGTGGATCCTTCAAATTTTGATTGTGTTTAGAATGATTTGTTGGGAAACCCTGTTCGTGGTAAGGATAGTCTTCTAGAGAGCTCCCTAATGCAAGGGCTTAAGGTGTCAATTGATTTGGGTGGTTAGTTGAGTGGCCATGTTGATATGGGTAACTCTAAGATGGAGGTGAAGCCTAATGAATCTGGCCTCATGGATATGCAAGGGATTGATACAATTAATTGTTCTCAGGATTTTTCTACTATGGAGAAGGAAGTGAAGAAGGAACGTCTAGAGGTGTTAGCTAATTTGGAGAATCTGCCAAATAAGGAGAGGATAAAGGTGGCTATTGTGGAGGTTGAGGATTCCCAAAATGAAGAAGAGGATTAACATAATAGGGATTGTTCTTATGCCCCTGCTGACTTGGAGTAGAAGGGTCAGCCTCCAGTTAACTAGGATGAAATTGACATGAATATGTTTTGTAGAATGGTCGAAGATGGGATGAGAAACCTACTTTCCCTAGTTAAGTGGTTATTTTTTGAGGTTAATAAGCTCAATATTTAGATGAAAAATTGGTAGGATGTTTGTGTTGCTATGCTAAGAGGTAATCGAAAGGAGTAGGAGATAAAACACAAAGTGAAATCAATGCATATTAAGCTTGATAAGCTACTAGCTAATGCTAATCATTTGGGGGTTTCTCATGAGGAAAGAATTTTCTCTTTGGAAGTTATTGTTAATAAAATGTTAGAGGAAAAAGTGGAAAGTCTGGAGGGTAAAATGGGAAAGATGTTAGAGGACTTGAAAATGGTGGTCAATATCAACAATAACTCTTTGAAGACCACTGCTATGGGTCTTTCTATTTTGAATGAGAAAGTGCCAAATTGGAATGAAAAATAGGTTGACTTGGGTAATATAGAGGAAAGGATTGGAGATATTAGTGGCTCTTACCTAGTGGAGAAATAAAAAGCTTCTATTCTTGTGCTGTAGAAGGACATCCAGGGGGTCCGTGCCTTAGGATGAGGAGCAAGATGAAAAAGGAGGGTTGTTGTTTCTATTGAGGAGCTCAAGGATGTTATCAGCATGTATGAGGAGGTCATCAAGGAGAACATGGAATCAACTAAATTTTTAGATAATTTGTTGTAGATGGTGCTTCCTTTTTTGGTTCAACAGGTTTGCTGATTTTTTTGCTTTTGGGTTTGCTGATAGGTTGCTAATGTTCCATGTTAGGTTAGTTTTTTGGTTTTTTGGGCTGCTAGGCTTAGTGGTTTAATTTCTCTTGCAGCTTGGTGTCATTGTAAAGTGTTTCATGGCCCCTTCAAAACCTATTTTTCCTTATCAAAAATTGATTGAATCTTATTTTCTACTGTACAATTGTTTTTTTGTGCTTTTTACTTTTTGCATGTGGATTACCCTTAGAAAGAGACTACTTATCTTTTCTTAAATGAAGGCTTTAAATTTCTTGTCTACAAAAGGAATTTACTACTTGATAATAGGTTCATGAACTTCATACAAATTAAGATTAGTGTAAAAGGCCATCCCCACAAATGTTGTTTGGTCTAGAATTATAATGAAAAATAAAAAAGCTTGCTAGGACAATAAAATAGGTTTTCAATTGTCCAAGTACAACATAATATTACTAAAGCATTTCAAAGTTTAGGCACTTCAGATTCATGGATCTCCTTGGAGGTCACCCACCTAATATAAGAATAGTAAATTAGTATGAACTGTTAGTCATAAATTAAAATGCAATATAATATCTCTATGTCTCTCACACATGAACGTTTCATATAACCACATACCTTGTAAATGTTGACAATTGATTTATGGCATTCCTTAAGTCAACTATAAGATAGGAATCCCCCTTAATTTCCAATGGCATGATATGCTATCAAACACGTTTATGAAAAGGTCATTAGTAATTTTTTCTCACACAACAAAATATCAAAATAAATTTAGTGCTTAATCAATGTTGTCTCATCTATTTCCACCCACTTGAACCTCTTAGCGATTTAGTATTTCTACATCATCCATGTACTCTCTCCATGGCCTCCTCTGTGAATAAAAATGATGCCACAAAATCTTTCACCACAATACTGCCAAGAAGGAAGAAGCAACTTATAGGACCGTGGTAAAATTGCTCTACCACACTAGCTGATGAAGGAGCCACAGGACAACGGTGGTCACCGCACTACCGCATGCCAATGGTAGAAGACTTACAGGAGTGATCAAAACACCCCCAAGAATGGAAGGAAGACTTGCATGCCACCATAGAAGCTTTCACCACACTATCTCCAAGAAGGATGAAACACCTTGCAGGATTGCAGTAAAAACTGCTCTATCGTACCAAGCTGATGAAGGAGCCACGGGATAGTGGTGGTCACAAAAATGAAAATAGTCACTTTACAACAATGATAAGTGCTCAATTAGGTGCACTTGGTGCCACTTTAGGTGCCCCAAACTAATTACATTAATGGAAAAAATTTGGTGCTAAAGTTAGAATTAACTAATGCTAACTAAAGCGCCGACTACTGAATCAAAATAAAAAATTTAAAAATTTACCACATGAAGGAAGAAATTGAACCAAAAAAAAGGGAAAAATTCCACATGAAGGAAGAGAGCAGGGCACTACCAAAAACTGATGAGAAATTCAATTTAGTTTGTGAAACCATAGGTAAGGTTATAATTTTTTTTCTTGGTTGAACTCATGATTGTTTATTGCTCTTTGTATTGAATTTGAATTCATGATTTTTTACTGGTTCATGGCCTAACCTAGATCTAAGAAACCTCTAAATTGTCTTATCATTATAAATTGTAAAACCTTTGACAAACTAACAAAAAAAATTACCCTACCCATTTGAGCTTTGGCTCAAAATATTATAGCACAAAACCAAGATGCATAGAGGAAGTATGACGAGGAGAGTACACAGGTATTTGAATTTTCTCATAAGATTATATCAAATTTATTAAACAATATTTAATCTATTTTTTTATTAGTGATAATATTTTTATTTTATTTAAGATAAATAAAATATACAAAGCTCCAAATAAAAAGTTCTTCCAACACCATCACATCATGTCTGTCAAAATAGAATAAAAACCTATGCATCAAAAAGCAATGAGTTTATGTGGAAGTTCCAGAAGCACTACCCAGATGCAATGGGCACAATTCCATGAGCACTTTCACCTTCTTTCTCAAATGCAAACCCTTCTCCTCACACAACTCCTCTCTGGCGATGGCTTTGAGCTCCGCTATTATCTCCTTAGTCTCCATTAATTCAAGAAACAGTTTCAAAGCTTTCCATCCCCATTTCGCACCCCTCCACATGGCTTTGGTTCTTCCTTTTGGCCACCTAATGAAATGGTGATTTATCTTTGCTACTTCTAGGTCCACACCTTCCATGCCTTCGCTCACATTAAAGCCTTGTCCTGGTTAGCCCATTTCAAGATACGCTCCATGTTCACTGAGAAATACCTATGCACCAATGCTTTCATCACTTTCCTTACAACCTCCACCGAATCTCCTAAGTCCAATCCCCACACCATGATCAGAGATTATATATCCATATTTTTCTGATATCTATGCTTCAAATCTTCAAAGCCATTACCCGTAATGATTTGCACAGATTACGCCACCTTCACATCCTTGTACAAGAACAAGCCAGGCAGTCTCTTCACCGTCACTTTTCCAACAAAATGATCCAATTTCCTCCTCGCTTTTAGAGTGAAGTTGGCCTCCCTTTCTTCTCTAGTATGTTAGCCACTAGAATACTTCACATTGTCATCCTAACACTCTCCTTACTCCCGCAAACCAAGAAGCATCAAAGGAAATGCAAGGAAAAACTTCATTACATAGCAAATTGTCACCCATCACCATTAATGTCAAACGTACATCTAGTACCAGCAGCAAAATATTCATCAATGCTTCATGTCCTTCAAAAATTTTAAAAAACATTCCTCTACTTACTAACACACACCCCCTTGCATTAAATGCAATGAAAAAAATTATTCCAAAGAAACTCCTCTAAAATCCTCAATTATAAATTCATCCACCTCTACAAATGTTAAATCCCATTTGTAGAGGGTATTTGCTTCCATATTCCCTGTTCTCCTAACATGACTAATCTTATAATCCTCAAAAAAAGCTAATTCTTCAATAATTTTCCTAATCACACCCTGTAAATCCCAAGCACCAATTCCTCCTTTTATTATTGCTTGGATGATTATCAAGGAATCACCATCCGCATGAATCCTTGTGGCCTCTAACTTCTTGACCAACTTAATTTCCATTAAATCCACTGCTGCTTTAGCCACATTATTGGATCCTTCCTTCAGTCTCATTGCCCCAATAGCCAATACATTCCCATCCAAATCTCAAGCAATGCTACCATCCCTTGATGGACCTAGATTACCTTTTGATGCCCCATCAAAGTTTACTTACACCATCCTTCCATTGGTTTCTCCCATTTTTCCACCTTTGAAGATGAATTAGTCGAATTAACCCAACCAAGCCCCTTAACAGGCCTAATGATATTTAAATTTTATTTGTGCATAGTTAAATTGAATTAATATATGTTTCAGGATAAGGCCTCCAAGGCTAGGCTTGAGAAACTTTGTGCCACGCATCGTAGTGGCTAGAAAGGTTTATAGGCGTTGGTATGTACATTTGTAAGTATATTTAATATGTTAAATGATATATTTTTCATTTCCTTGGAGAAAGTAAATGATTGCATATTAATTAGTTTAACTAGTCTATGTGCCATGTTTTGACAAGCAGAGAAATATGACTGCCATCCAAAGCAATTTGAAAAGAATATGTTACAAAACAAAAAGTGGAATGATTTTGTAATCTAGATGGAGAATGAGGTATCAATACTTGAGTTTCAATAACTTAGTTTAATATTGTTGTGTTAATATTTCAATTTGCATCTCTTGTGTTGAGTTCTTTATTAATGCGTAGGATGAATAAATAGAGCTCAAATCTTATGATTACAAGATGAATGTTTATGTGCATGAATAAATAGGGCTCAAATATTATGATTACAAGATGAATGTTTATGTGCATGAATAAATAGGAGAAGGATGTAGATGAACTCAATTTATCTGACTTTATGTCTCTTGGCAGGCATTCCTCTTGAATCTCTAATATTAGGTACTTGAGACTTCCCTGTAGTTTTTACCTTTCGTTGCCGCCTTTCCTCTTGACTGTCAGACTCGTCTCCTTTTTCCTTATCTGCATTTCTAGCTTCGACTTCTAATTCATCCCCTTTTTTACATTCCTCTTTAGAATCTTCTTCTTCTTCATCATCCTCCTCTGACTCCACAAGAGATTCATCTTCTAAACCTTCCTTGTCTTATTCTGATTCCTCTTCTACATTAGAGGGTTTGTATCCTTGTTCTGAATCTTCTGAATTATCAGAATCAGAATCACTAGCTTCCATATTAAAAAATTCCCAACCACCATCTTCAATAAATTTATTTGGATCATTAGTAATAGTCCTCAAAATTGGCCACCAGTTCAAGTTCATTCTTCTTTCATAATACTTTATATCCATGGAGTTCAACCATTCCTTGATGCCATCAAGCGAAGATTGAGGAATGGCATACATGCAAAGTACATCCCACTTGAAGTCTTTGAAAACAATAGCCATATCAAATTCCTTTTTCCCAAGTCCTACTCTCTCAAGGTTAACAATTATCAATCTCACTAATAGCGATTACTAAGAAAGGTAATTCCACCAACTCTACCAAATAGTTTACTGTAGGAACAATAAAAGAAAAGGCTTTCAAAGGAACTCCATGAAAACCAAGCTCTCTAAATGGTATATCAAACTATAGTTCAAAATATTTTAGATGAGGTTGCTCCCATAACTCTCTTACTCACTTGACAAATCCTTGAAAGTATGACTTCTTAACATTCAAAAGATAAATGGAATGTCCTCAACACCTAGTAGAGTTATCCACAAAAGCTAACTAAAAACACAAATGTGTTCCCACACACAATGGCCTAATGGCTAGTTGTCATAGAAGTCAAACTAACAAAGTAACAACATTGATCAAGTTAACATATATGCATCATTTGCATAAACAACTAAAATGTGTAACAAATGTTAATCAATACATTGAATTTTGAGATGCATTGAAATAATAAAGAAAAAATGTTTTGGGGAAAATATCAACAGCGTGAGGGAAGAAAGCATTAACCCTAATAAAATATTTTTTTGTTGTTCTTGATACACCATTTGTAAGTTTTCCTTGGATGACAGTACTAAATTTTTGTATGTTGTACCCCTTAAATGTCCTACATGTTACAAATATGGAATAACAATGCACAACTTTGTATTGAGTCCAAAGGCCAAGGCATTTTTAATAAGGGTAGCCAAACTTGATAAGGATACAATCATAATACACGTATTAACAATCCCAAATAGTCATGTAAAGACAACTGCATGTGAAAACCATAATCAATCAAATTATGCACATTCAAATCTAAGTTTGAAAGCTTGCATTTCATTCCATGCATCTAATTCCTTGTTGAAGATTGAGGGTGTCAATAACAAAGCTAGAATAGCCTTCCTTAAACCATAGCTAGTTTTAAATTGTAGTATTTCCAAATTCAATTCCACTTCTCAGCTAAGGAAAGGAGGTAGGAATGTTAGGTGCTACCTCAAATAGAGAAGGCAATAGAAAATATTAAAATAGAATATCCAATAAGTGAGACGACATAGTTGTAGACCATAGATAGTCATAATTCTTGCAATGCATAGATGGTTGTGATACAAAAAAAAGGTTCTTACACATTGGCTGAATATATCCTCATCAAAATGACTAGAAAGAATTTTTTTTCAAATTTGTAAGTAAACTCTGATAGTCAAGAAAAAAAATCATAAAAATTAGAAGTAAACTTTTATAGACATGTAGGTGAACTTAATTCATTTGACTTTATGCCTCTTCGCAGACATCAAGATCTCCCCTACTAAAGTTTGGACCACATCCATTACCTCCACATAAAAGTGGACTTCCTTGGTCTTCTTGGTTCCCATGCCATGATATGGTTATGCAAATGAAAATGAAGCAAAGTAATCATATCCTTCTCCACTGGCTAGAAGAATGCATGCTTAATGTTTTGATACATGATATCAGCTCTCTCTTCTACTCTCATGGTTGAATACTGAAATCCATTATGGTGGGCCTCCAGAGCTCTAGTCATCTTTCATCCTCTTCCACCAAATGTTGGCCTAATCCATACATCTGCTAGCCTAATTGGCTTTGTGTTTGAAAGTTGAAGTTTCTCCTGAGTCACCAGTGTAGCTCTTTCTACCTTTTCAAACTCTTTCATTGCTATAGATCATCTTTGGGATTAAATCATTTGTACCACATGGTTGATGTGCTTTGAATCCTTACATCTAAAGGAAATTTCCTTAACATAAATACTACTAGGGAATTTCAATGTTGCCATTTTTGTTGGCATTAAATCCAGTACTTGCAACATTGAAAATTATCCTTATATAAGAATTCCCTCCATCTTGTTGGCTTGTAACACTCTTAATGGTGGCTACATGAAATCTGATTCTAATTCCTCTTCTACATCAGAGATATCCTTGATCTAACTCTTTAGAATTATTAGAATCAAAATCACTAGCTTCCATATTCAAAACTTCCCCACCACCATCTTCAATAAATTTATCTAGATCATCAGTAATACTCCTCAAAATTGGCCACCAATTCAAGTTCATTTTGCTTTCATAATACTTTATATCCATGGAGTTCAACAATTCCTTGATGCCATCAAGTGAAGATTGAGGAATGGTGTCAATGCGAATTACATCCCACTTGAAGTATTTGAAAACAACAGCCATATCAAATGCCTTTTCCCCAAGTCCTACTCTCTCAAGGTTAACAATCTCAATCTCACTAATAGTGATTACTAAGAAAGGTAATTCCACCAACTGTACCAAATAGTTTACCGTAGGAACAATGAAAGAAAAGGCTTTGAAAGGAACTCCATGAAAACCAAGTTCTCTAAATGGTATATCAAACTCTAGTTCAAAATATTTTAGATGAGGCTACCCCCATAGCTCTCTTACTCGCTTGACAAATCCTTAAAACTTTGTATTGATTTTGTTTTTTTTGTCCCTATCTTGTTGTTCTTTCTCAATTTCATTAGGATCATACATTAACCTTCTTGTCCCTCATAAAGTTTGGATCACATCCATTACCTCCACATAAAACTAGACATCCTTGGTCTTCTTGGTTCCCACGCCATGATATGGTTATGCAAATAAAAATGAAGCAAGTAATCATCTCCTTCTCCAGTAGCTAGAAGAATGCATGCTTAATGTTTTGATACATGATATCAGCTCTCTCTTTTGATCTCATGGTTGAATATTGAAATCCATTATGGTGGGCCTCTAGAGTTCTAGTCATCTTTCTTCCTCTTCCACCAAATGTTGGCCTGATCTACAAGTTTGCTAGCTTAATTGGATTTGTTTTTGAAAGATGAAGTTTCTCTTGACTTACCAGTAGTAGCTATAACTTTTTTGAAATTTTATTATGGTATGTCCACTTTGATATGATGTAATATGATTATGGTTTTGTCTCATATGTTGTAATATTAGATATATAATAGAAAAATAAATTATTACATGAAATAAATAATAAATTTTGATTTTAAATGTTTTTTCTTGTAGAACACAGGTCTTCTAGAAGATCAAGATAATCCTCAACATGATATAGATCCACAAAATATTGGTTCTGCCGGTATAGATCACATGGTAGAGGATAATCTTGATGCTTAAAAATCTATGTTGCTTAAAATTTTTGAATCTTAGTTGATTGTACTTGAGAAGGTTGTTTGTCAATCAACAAATACATGTTGTTCCTTAGATTGTGTTCTTCCTTCATATAAGCCTTTAGAAGGATATTTTCACCCCTCTTGTCTTAAGTCTACAAATTTAGATGTCAAATCTTCTTGGATAGTTCTACAAAGGAGGAAGAAAGGTTCTCTTGAGTTGGATTCTCTTTTGTATGCTAATCCTTTGGGTGAAAAGTTGCAGAGATATGAATCAAGCACTGGTTAGGCTTGATCCTTTTGTGTTTCTTTGTGGTTTTTTTGGATTTTCTTCATGTTTTGTTCTTCTTTTGTAACAAGGTTTGGACCCTATAATAAAACCATCTCAACTTAATCAAATCCATATTCTTCAATCTATTTAGATTACATTGCTTGGAATCATATTTCCCCCAAAACTTTAATTATATCATTTCTAATATCGAATTTTTTATATTACACTATCCATATACCCATTATATTTTAAAATGCAATTACTAGTGATATATAAATAAAATTACACCTACATTACAACTATTTGTATCTTTAACTATCATTGTACTTTATTAAACTAAACATGATTAGTTATGACTCAATTAATATAATACATAGTATGTGATTGTCTTTGTATTAAAAATTTGGTCATAAATGATAGATAGTTAAGAATAATTAATCATTTGTGGGTCAAGGTCACCTTAATATTCCCTTAATATTCATATTGTTTTAATATAACTTATATTTACTATTGTAGTTAGTATCTTTATATATATATATATATATATATATATATATATTAGTATCTGTTAATATATATATATATATTTAATATATATATATTTAATATATATATTATATTTATATATATATATATATATATATATATATATATATATATATTAAAAGATACATATATGTGTGTGTGTGTGTGTGTGTGTGTGTGTGTGTGTGTTATAGTCGTATAATATCAATTTATTTAAAAATATTGCTGACAATATTATATTTGTCTAATCTTAAAGATTACAAAATTTTCATAAATATTTGTGACATTTTTCTTGCAAATATTTTATTAAATGCATGGGTGGTAAATCCTTCTATTGTACTGAAGGCTTAAAGTGTGTGTCAAATCTTATATAGAACTAAAATGCAACACCTAGGATATCCATATGAAAATAGCTATCACTTAATAAAATTAATATTGCAAATAATAACAATTTTTTAGTTCTATTCTATTTGGTGATATATAGATATTGGTGGATATTAGAACCAATTATTTTAAATATCACTCAATTAAACTATTAAAGATTGATTTTGATCAATCAAAATATTTTTGAATAAAATGTAAATTTACTATTAATTATTTGACAGTCCAATAATACAATGTTTAAAAATAATAATTAAAATATAATTATACTAATAATACTTAATACCTTTTTCTCTGTACATAACTTCAAAATTGGGTAGGACATATAAACCAAACTTGTATTATTTGGAAAAGGTATGAGCATGGGAATCAATCCTGGCTTTGACTTGTACAAACCAAAGAAAAATGAGTTTCTTTTAGAGCTCATGTAATTCAGGGTTACACAGAAGCCTTAGAGATCTTTATAAAAAATCTGTAACTTTAAAAACACCAATATGAGTATGAAGGAAAGTAATACTATCTGTAACCAAACATAAATTGCTCTATAATTACAGAATATATATTGTAGCTTTAGATTTGTGCTGTTAGCTATTCTATTTCATGCCATGGATGATCTGACTGCACTTAAAAGGGCAACCTTTGTCATTATGTACTATTTAAATAAATGGAACGTCGCACAACTCATGTGGAGCATAAAGTAAATCAGATGTTAAGTTGAATAAGCACCTTAAATCCATTGTTCTGCAACTAGTTTCGTAAGACACTTTTACACGCATCCTTTCTCCATTATGAAAATATAGAAGTGATGAGAACTGTCTATGCTTTTCAACGTTCTTAGATTGAACTCACACTCTTATCTCCAAGATGTATCCTTTGCAATCATTTCAGCTTTATTTTAACAATCCAACACACTCAACTTTTATTTAGCTATTAAGGAACTATAACTGCTTAGAAGAGAAAATAAATACGGCATCCTCTGATGGAGTAGAAGAATATCAGTGGACAACTACATCCTTTAGACGCAATTTGTAGAGTGGTGGATAGCTGCTCCTGACATAAGCGTTGATAGACTCTGTGAAGCTGCGGACAGACACACTACGAGCATTGGGTTCATAAGATTTCAATGAGCCTGATTTTTGCTCTACCATGTAAAAGTCCAATTGGAATAGCTTTATGGCTTCCTGGATGTTACAATCAACATCAACAGAAGCAGTATCAATGTTATCCTTTATGAACTGGTTATGCTCCTCTGCTTCACAACAATCACCACCGGATACTGACATACAGTATCCTCTTCCCTTCTCGTGCTTATCTCCCACGCAGCAATCAGATGTAAAGGTTTTTGTATGCTCTTCTGCTCCGGAATAAGCATTACCGGATACAAACTTACGATATTCTCCTCCCTTCTCATGGTTATCTACCTCGCAACAATCAGCGGTGAATATTTTTATATCATCATTATCATCACACACAATAGAATGGAGTTTTAGCAACTTCTCAGCCTCGTGGCAGGCTAAAAACCCGGCTTTTAAGGAACACCTTTTATGTCTCCTATCGAAAATCCACTCTATATAAACTGAGTCACACTTGAAAAAAAATGGGCCTACTTTAGAGCACGTCTGATGTAGATCAACTGAAAGTGAACGATCGGCCAAAGATTCACAGTCACCAAAGTTATCAAGGAGACCTTTTGCACAGTTGTGAATGAAGGGCACACACAAGTATTGATGGCGACTCGAATCCGGGACCACCTTCTCCGCCGTTTCTCCAACTTCAGGAAGTATTAGTGCTCTTGTTTTCTCTGGGTGAGCCAAGGATTTAGAGGGAGCTTTTGCACCTCCAGCAACGACGGCGTATATGTTGTCCCTCACAATCTTTGATTGCAAGTCATTACTGGGCTTTAAATTCTCCACCCAATTCCCCCAAAAACACGCCCACCTTCTCATTGGCAAAGGCAGTCGATCAAACACCATCTGTACTGCTCTGCACAAGACTGTATTGATAGAGCCATCAATAGAGAGCCTCAGTGTTGTGCTAAACCCCATAACTGCCGATGCAAAGCTTAGCGATGCAGGAATTAGCCAATGAATATGCTTCTGAGTCTGTAGGAACAAACCCAACAAGTTTAGAATCTTCAGCAATTTATCCTCCGACTTTAATAGATTGACAGGCAGAAAGTAATCGTGGTCGAGACGAATAACCGAGCGGTTATCCAAAATCACTGAATTTAGCACTTCTTCAAACTCCATAATATCGCCCGTGACCACTTCTTCCCATATTTCTTTATGGCTTTTGACAAACACTGTCTCTCCAGCCACCTTTCCAATGTACAGCACAGTTTCCCACATTTTATCTGTGATTTAATAATTTACAGGCCAATCCTTTATTGATAGTATGTTTCCTTTCTTCTCTAGTTTAAACTTCCTGCCCAGGTAGTCCACTAAGATTGACGTACCATTCTCAGAACTCCCTTCTTTCTTAGGTTTCATAGGATCTTTGTGCTTTTTCACATTTCCTGACGTGGTAGCATGAGATTTAACTTTTTTGAAGACTCGGCCTTGGAAACTCTTTAGCTTATTATAATCCCTGTTCGGGACAGAGAAGCGGGTAAGCAAGTATGCAACGGTGCAACGCATGACCGCCCAGAGAGGCGTGAGCTTCATGATCTGCCAAATTCCAAGGCTAAGTTGCAATGGCAGCAACACCCTGCCTACATTTCTTTTAGTTCTGCCATATTTGTCTTGCTTACAACTTCCTTTAATTCTTCCATACTTTCTACGCTAATGAACCACAACGATAAGCCTCTCATCTTCTACGTAATTCTCTCTCCTTCCTCTTCTGTCAATATATTCTTTTCATTCTTGTACAGCATGGAAAAACATTTCTAATGTTATTTCTTTCGCTTTGTCCCGGGCAAACTGGGCCACTTCGTTCTTTTCTCCTCCGCAGTCCGCACTCAAAATATGCCCATTTTTCTTGCTTCTTCTTAATCTTTTCCTTTTCTTTTACTATTTTATCAACTGTATGTTTATCTTTCTTCTATCTCACTAAATTGGCTATTTTTCTTCCTTCTTAATCATTTTTTCTTTTTTTCTCTTTCACTATCTTATCAAAATCTTAAAATATATGAACTGTATGCTTTATTTTTTAGCATCCCACTGAGATGACCTTTCTCTTCATTTCACAGGAGATTACCCTCTTTAACACAATCTTACTTATTGCCGTTCTTTTCGTTGATTATCTTGTCAAAGAAAGTGAGGCTACCAATTGCTATTTTACAAGGAAATATCGTATATGACGTCCTGTTAGAACTATCTAGTAATTTCTACTGTCTCTTTTCCCTTCAACTGTTTGCATTAAATTCGCCAACTTCACCACTGACTACAATAAGTTCTTCATCTAGAAATGTCGATGGTCAAAGTCTAAAGTTCTTCTTCTTCCACCGACTGCATTTAAAATTCTCCATCTAGAAATGTCAGTGAAAATAGAAAAATCTGAGTAAGGGGAATTCTGGAGTCTTCTGTATTTTTCTGAAACCTCTATAAAAGGAGGTAGATGTAATCGTTCCTTGCAAGCAATAAAAATTGAGTTTATTGTGCCATAGCACATTCACTTCTTTGTTTTGTTTCTGTCTCTGCCCACATCATAGTTGTATCAGCGCAGGTCGTTGGGAGAGCCAAGAGGTGTGGAAAGATTGCTCTGCAGAAGTTAAAAGAAGAGTAAACAAGAGGATCGTTGTTTGAAGATTTGTAAAGGCCGCATCCTTAAGAGGAGTTAAGCCAATCACTGTCTATAGCAGACAAAGGGAGATTGTTGTTTTATGAAGAAACCACAGAATCGTTGTAAAAGGTGAACAAAGGTAATGATATGAGCTTTAGTTTGTGAATTTATGAAGGGTTTTTTGTTCACAAGATTGTGATAGAAAATCTGTGTTACTCTAGCTGGGGTTTGAAGTATTTTTTAAAAATGGCATCAGGCATGTATCAACAACCTATGATTCCAATTAACATTTGATTCATATGAGTTATCAGACATAGTTTCAAATGGTTATACTGAACCACAAGATGAATCTACTTTTGAGTGCTAATGAAAAGAAAAAGCTTGATGAAAATAGGCAAAAGAATAGAAGGGCTTTGTAGATAATTGGACAGGCATTGGATGATTCAATTGTTGGAAAGATTAAACCAGCCACTACAGCCAAGCAAGCATGGGATATTCTGGAGATGACATATCAAGGTACTACTAAGGTAAAAATTACCAAACTACAAGCACTTAGAAGAGAATTTGAAAATTTGCAAATGAAAGATTCTGAATCAATAGACCAATTCACACATCATGTTACGAATTTGGTTAATCAAATAAGGCAAAATGGTGATGAGCTAATAGATCAAAAGGTTGTAGAAAAGGTTTTAAGAAGTTTTCCTATAAAATTTGATGCAATTGTTGTGGTAATTGAGGAATCTAAGGATTTGACTACATATTCTACGGATGAGTTGGTTGGTTCTTTGAAAAATTATGAAGACAAGTTGAAAAGAAATGACAATACCTCATTGGAGAATGCATTCAAAACACAAATGACATTTGGTAGATGCAGAGGAAGAGGAAATCCTACATTCAGAGGAAGAGGAAGAGGAAGATATAATCACCAAAGAGAAGAAAGGAGGAGTCTAGATCTAGGAGGAAGGAGAAATCAAAGTTTCAACTCAAGAGGACACAATAACTATCTGGCACCACAAAGGTATAATAAGTCTAATGTTCAATGTTATTATTGCAAGAAGTATGGTCACTTAGCAAATGAATGTCGAAAGAAACAAGTAGATATGGGAAAACAAAATGCAAATTTCTCTGAGAGTAGTTCTGAGACATTGTTTATTACTTGTAATGTAGCTCAAGAAAGTATGAGTAACATTTGGTTTCTTGATAGTGGTTGTAGTAATCATATGTTTGGAAATAAAGAATTGTTTGAGAATTTGGATACTTCAGTTAAATCAGAAATTAAATTGGGTAATGATAACATAGTGGAAGTCATGGGAAAAGGTGCAATTAATGTAATAACAAAACTTGGTAAGAAAACTATTCTTGATGTTTATTTTGTACCCAGTTTGAAGCATAATCTCATAAGTGTGGGACAACTCACTCAAAAGGGCTATAGAGTTTCTTTTGAAAACAATGTGTGCACTATATTTGATATTTCTCCTAGTAACATGGTGATTTCCAAGATTGAAATGACAAACAACAGAATGTTCCCACTTCGCATGAAAAATGAAATGGTGGAGGAGATTGGAGCAAGTTTCAAGGCATCAAGTCAAGATCAAGCATGGAAATGGCATTTAAGGTATGGCCATCTAAACTTCAAAGGATTATGTTTGTTGCAAAGGAAGAATATGGTAAGTGGTTTACCCTCCATTGAAGCACCATTGAGTACATGTGAAAGTTGTATTTTTCCTACGCAACATAGAGAGATCTTTCCAAAATAAAT
Organism: Sequoia sempervirens; assembly: GCA_007258455.2. Classification (NCBI taxonomy): domain Eukaryota; kingdom Viridiplantae; phylum Streptophyta; class Pinopsida; order Cupressales; family Cupressaceae; genus Sequoia; species Sequoia sempervirens. The sequence continues at coordinate 72,387,284 of VDFB02058242.1, forward strand.
GTCATATAGAGCTTGGGCACCTTTAGAAATTGTGCATACAGATTTATGTGGTCCAATGCAAACCCCATCATTAGGGGGGAGCATTTATTTTCTAACATTCATTGATGACTTTAGTAGATAAACATGGGTTTATTTTCTTAAATATAAATCTGAAACATTTGGTAAGTTCAAGGAATTCAAGGCATTGGTTGAGAAACAAAGTGGCCTATCCATCAAGGTATTGAGATCAAATAGAGGAGGAGAATACAAGTCAAATTATTTTTTGGATTATTGCAGGTATCATGGAATAAAGAAGCAATTCACTACAAGTTACACACCTTAGCAGAATGGTGTTGCGAAAAGGAAGAATCGAACAATAATGGAGATGGCAAGGAGCATGTTGAAAGGTAAGAATCTACCTAATGAGTATTGGGCTAAAGCAGTTGCTTGTGCAATTTATATCTTGAATTGGAGTCCAACAAAAATTGTGAGGGACATGATTCCACAACAAGCATGGAGTGGTAAGCATCATAGTGTTTCTCATTTTAGAGTATTTGGTTGTTTTGCATATGCACATGTGCCTAAAGAAACAAGGAGTAAATTAGATGATAAAAGTGAAAAATGTATTTTTATTGGTTATGATGAGCAATCTAAGACATATAACTTGTTTAATCCTATAACTAAGAAATTCATTGTAAGTAGAGATGTTGTATTCAAAGAAGAGGAATCTTGGGATGGAAATATAGACAAGACAATTGTAGGTACAGGAACAATACCATATGAAGAACAAGAAGAAAAAGGTCAAGGAGAACAAGGAAAACAATCAAATGAGCAAGAAGGAACACAGTCAAGAAGTCCACAAGGAGAAAACTTACAAAGGCAAGTTGAGCAAGGAGAATCATCAAGTCCACAAGTAAGTAATGACTCAAATCCTACACTTGCATCATTAAGACCAAGACTAAGAGGTGAAAAGACTAGGAGCTTGCAAGAAATATATGATCAAGGAGATAGGATAGATTTGCAATCAAATTTTGCTTTATTTGCTCAAGATCCTATATATTTTGAAGATGCAATTAAGGAAGAACATTGGATTAATGCAATGAATGATGAAATGGAATCTATTGAGAAAAATGATACATGGGATCTAGTTGATTTACCTAAGGATAAAGAATGCATAGGAGTGAAATGGGTTTATAAAACTAAGTATAAGGAAAATGGAGAAGTTGACAAATATAAGGCAAGATTAGTAGCCAAGGGATTTTCACAAGAATATGGAGTTGATTATAATGAAACATTTGCACCTATAGCAAGACTTGATACTATTAGAATGGTACTAGCTATTGCAGCCCAAAACAATTGGAAAGTTTATCAAATGGATGTCAAATTAGCTTTCTTGAATGGATATTTAGAAGAAGAGGTTTATGTGCAATAGCCACCAGGATATGAAATAAAAGGTTATGAAAACAAAGTTTACAGGTTGAAGAAGGCACTTTATGGATTAAAGCAAGCACCAAGAGCGTGGTATAGTAGGATAGATTCATACATGATAAAGAATGAATTTAGCAGAAGCACTAGTGAACCTACACTATACACCAAAGTCAATGAACATGGTCAAATTTT
>VDFB02058242.1:72388982-72415512 GCA_007258455.2 Sequoia sempervirens
CTCTCTCTCTCTCACTCTCTCTAGATCTCTCTTTCCTTCTCTACTTCTTTCTATCCCACCTCTCTCTCCCTCCCTATCTCTATCTCACTTATCTGTCTCTACCTCCCTCCGCCCCTTTACCCTCGTCTCTCTCTCTCTTTCTCTATCCTTCCCTCTCTACTTCTTTTCCCTCATCTCTCTCTTTCTCTATCCTTCCCCATCTACTTCTTTTTCATTTTTCTATTTTTTTATTGTTTGGATTTTATAACACAAAACAAATACCAAGTAGTTTGAACTTCCCTCTCTATTGATGAATTGAGTAGTACATATACTTGATATTCATGGTAATATTTACTACTTTATGTATTTGATACTAAGTCCTTTGTTGGAAATTTATTGGCACAAAATTATGAGAATAGAAAAGATTTTGGTGCTTACTACATTAGTCACACCTTATTAGATTATGAGACAAGGTGAATTTCTATGGAAAAATAATGTGTAGTTGTGGAATTTTATAACAAAAATTGAGACATTATATGTACATGTTGAGATACACATGATTATAAAAAAGGATCCCTTAGAATACATTATTTTTAAGGCTAATATTTTGGGTCAAGCCACACTAATGTTACTTTTATATTTTGATATTTAGTTTGTTTTTAAAATATATGGATTCAAGAAATTATTGATCAATTAGGTACTACATTGTGCCCCAATCATGAACCTATTAATACATATTTTCCTATTGAGCATATACTACATGTTGACTCTTTGTTCCATAGGATTTATTTTGCAATGGTTATAGATATATGATTGGTTCTAGGGTGGGATTGATACAGATACCTCCCTTGAGTGACTTGATACACATCTCTTTTTTTACTTGATTTTCCATTCAAAAATGACATAGTTGAATATGAAGTGCATTATGGGGTTATGTGTAACCATTTTCTTAAAAATAAACATGTCAATATACATCACAATTCACAATTGACAGCTAGAAAAATCGTCGGTGTCTATAAAGAGAAAAAAGAAAAAATTATATAATATCATGTCAATATTATAATTTCTTGAATTATTTTATTTATTCATTATTGATGTGATCCCACGTAAATATAATATAAGTGTTGATGTTATGGCTAGTATAACTTCTCTTATGATAATTTATGATGATGGTCCTCATTTTACATTGATTATTTGTGGTTCAAAATAATTGGATATGCAAGATATACTTTTTTGTTTTGTTATAAATTTATTGGTGAGGGTCGGTTTCATGAAATGTATACTTACCTAGACTCGAGCATTCTCTCCCATTATTCTTTAAATAATACCCACACACACATTTGTAAATTAGTTGCTAAATACTCACTCATTATGGGGATATTCTATATGCATGGCATCAATGCTTTATTACTTACATTCCTTAATGAAAGAGAAAGAGAAAGGCATAGAGAGAGAGGTTGAAACAATCACAGTGGAAGAAGAAGGCAATGGTGATTATGAGATTGTGATCAATCCCTGCAAGGCTGCCTATTCATGGCCAGATCTCAGTGTTGGCTATCATTCTCTTCCTCATTGTTACCATGGTGTCACTGGTAACCAAGGCATGGAGAAGGTGTTGTAAAGGGAAGAGGCTTTAGAATGGGGATGCAGGGGCTAGGTGCTACGAAAGTAAAATAGTAGTGGGGGTGGTGTACAGAGTGGCAGTAGCGTGTTGTATATATGTGGTTGGTTGTGAAATCATGGTAGGAATTGGAGGTGGTAGTGTGGGTTGTGACTAGCAGTGCGACATGGAGGCTCAAGCGACATGGTCGCTCTTCACTACCCCAGTTCCTCAGAGTGTGGTGACCACTCTCCTTCGCTCGCTGCCTCTGCACCGTCATAAAATACAACACCACCTTAACGTGGGCCTCACCTTCCTTGCCACCCTTGTCACCACCATCATCTCCATTCTCGTCAATACTTTGCTTGCCAAACTGCAAGAAGATTTCTAGGACAATCTCATGGCTGCCAAGGATGATCGAATGAGGAGCACCTCCGAGTGCCTCAGGAATATGCAAAGTTTATAGGCTGATTCAGATGAAAAGCATCGTTGCAAGTGTTAACGTTAATTGTTACGGATGGGAGAATGAAGTAGACGTGTAAGTGCGAAGGTCAAAGTTGAAACAGTGGTACAATCGACTAGTCACTTTATGTGCTCAACCTACTCAGAATTCAAGAAACCCACATTGGACAAGACCGGCTGAGAAGGTGGTCGGAAACACTAAACGCGCGTTTTGTGGGGGTTCCCACCAGCGTCTGACTGTTGGAAATGCTGATGGGGTTCCCCCACGTAAATAGCCTATCGGCTAATTAACTTTCTTTTATATTGATATATATTATTTTAATATAAAATAAACTAGGGTTAATTTAGAATTAGTGGAAAGCATTTTTGAATTGTAGATATAAATTATATTAATTATGTATGTGATATAGAATTGAGAGGAATATGAGGTGTGTAGATGATTAGAGATTAAAATAATGAGATAGAGAAATGGATATTAGGTTTTATCAATTTCTAAGTCTAATTGACCCAAATTAATATCAAATCAACATTTGAAGACATGAATATGAGAAGAAGAAAAAATAAACCTACATATCTAAGAGAGATAAACAAGGAGGTATCTCAACCTTCTAAAGTGTACTCATTTAAATAGCAAGTCAAATAACTCTCTTTCAAGAAGGAAAGCATAAATTTAATTAATTTAACTAATTATTTAATTCTTTATTTTTTCTAAAAGAAACTTGCTTTAGATTATTGGATTACAAAAATAAATACGAGATGAATCAAAGGAGGACAAAGCTAAATGTGCCCCTAATCCTCCTAGTATATACTCATAAATAGATAATATTTATTTTAAATAAATAAAAATAAAAATTTTTCTATTAATTTAAATAAATAAGTGTTTTATCTTTGTGTATACTTTTACATTTATAAATTTTGATTTTTTATTGAAATTATTTAGATAGATAAATAATATTTATTTAAAAAATAATTTAAATTAATATACTTTAAAAAAAAATTATATTAACAAATATTTATTTGATTATCAATGGTGGCACTCATTCTGAGAGCCTGAACCAATTACCTTGAAGCAGTGTTTAACACTATTAAATTGGTAGTTGATAAAGGCTATAGAAAGGTCTAGATCAAGGGCGACTCCATTAGCATCATTAGATATTTGCAAAATCAAGCAAACCCAACTAGACTATCAAAGCAACTACCCATGATTCTCTTGCTATGATTCACACGTTTGAAGATTTCAAGATATCTCACATTTTTAGGGAGTGAAACCTAGTAATTTAATTATATATGTAACTAGAATATATGCACACACACACATTAGGTATTAGTTAGGTTAGCACATTAGGTTAGTAATAAATTCTCAATCTTGTTGGATAGTTATCTATTTTACCTACTTCTTGAAATTCATCTAAGAGTAGGTGATTTCTTCATATTTCAAATTTGGTGTGCTTGTCTACACCCTATTTTACAAAATATGACCTTATGCCTCTCTCTTTATTATTACATCCATCTTGAACTAGTGATTTATGTCTACAATCCAAAACTCGATTAGATTATTTCATTCTATTTGGTTATGTTATAATCTAATGATTTTTTCATTTTCACTCTTATTTGCTTGAGACAATGAAAAATTAGTTGGTTTTGATGGAATAGTAAAGATGTAGCAAGAGTGATCAAACATAAGAAATAATGAGATTTTTTGTTGAGATTACACCCTAGTTTTGGTTTGCTAAATTTGAGTGACTCACAAAAGTTGTCACTCAACTCACAATGTATACCTCTCTCTCATTAATTGTGGAAGAGCTTGTGTATCTCCCTTTTTTGTTGAGAGTGACTAAAAGGCTTGACATGGGAAAACCATTTAAACAAAGCTTAGCATAAAATATTAAATTTGAGTGCCCCTATTCAAACTATCTATAATATTTAGATGGTAGCATGGGAATGATGGGGCACTCCAATAATGGATGGATGCTACAAACCTCTCCTCTTCCTTAATTCTTTGAGATTGTTTAAATGTTTAGAACTCTTTATCTATATATAAAATTAGAAAATACTAAAATATAATCAATATATATATATATATATATATATATATATATATATATATATATATATATATATATATATATATATATATATATATATATATATATATATATTATATCTTTAAAAATTGATTATCTATTAAATAAACTGTTTAAAAAAATTATATCATACCTCCATTTTGGACCACCACTATGATGACTTCCTAGTATCCTTCAATGTTTTTGTTTTTGTTTTTTCATTTCCCTAAACTTTCTCCCTTTCTATTCCCTATCTTAATGATATCAAATTTCCACAATCCATATTGTATTTGCTCAAGATTTCCGGATTTGATTGTGTATCAATTTTTTTGCATCAACGTTTCGGATCACACTCCGTGATCACGTTTCTCTCCTTATGCTCTCTGCTTTCATCCTGATGATGGATCATAGAGTGTGATCCGAAACGTTGATGAAAAAAATTGATACACAATCAAATCCAGAAATCTTGAGCGAATTCCCCATCTTGTCAAATAAGTGAGGGTCCCAATCCTATTTTATATATATATATATATATATATATGGGTTAAAGTATTTATGACTGACTAAAATCATGTACATTGAATTGACCTTTCTCCTCCTTTGACCAACTAAAACCATCTCTCAGCTTGCTGCATTTTCCCAATAAAAAAAACCATGCCTCGAAAACCAAAGATTACCCTGTAAACAAAATCTTTCTTCTTCTGCCGTTCTTTTCGTTGATTATCTTGTCAAACAAGTGAGGCCATCAAATCCTATTACACACGGAAATGTCGAATATGTCCTCAACGTCAGTACGTTGTGACGAATAGTATTGCATAGACACCGTATATTTGGTAAAGTACGCAGCGTTCTTTAATGAAATGTTTTCCTTTTTTCCTTCCCTTCACCTTCACCTTCATCTCTAGAAATTGGGTTAGTGCATATTTCTAGAATTTGTCTCTAATAAAGGACGGAAAACTAGAGAAGTTGCACTCTGCAGAGTCAATCGGTAAGTTTTTAAAGCTTTTCCTTTCCGTTCTTTTCGCCCACCAGAGATGGCCCTCTAACGTTATCTTTATTCCTCTTTTTCTTGGTGAGATGGCCCTCTAATGTTATCTTTATTCCTCTTTTTCTTTACTATCATTTCCTGGTGTTTTCGTCGATTATCTCCTCAAACAAAGTGAGGACCAAATGCTATTATACAAAGAAGCATCATATCTGATGTCTTGCGCACCGTGCACGGTCAATTAGTAAGTTTATAAGCTCTTCCAAATGGAATTCGATGTCAGCTATAAACAGTCCAGAACTGATTCTTTTACGTCACTAAAAATTATTCTTCAAACGCCACTAAAGGAACTCGAATATCGAAAAATGCGACGTAGAGATTCTTTGAGAGCCCTGCGAGTGCATCTGCACCGTCCATGCAGTATGTCTGACCGGGATTTTGAGCCGCTTCAGGCAATTCTTCCATAGCATTTGGTATGTCCGCTTAATGGGGCACACCTTTACGTACACCAATATTTTCATTCAGTAGGAAAAAGATTGTGTGTGGAACAAATGCGTAAGTGGTTTTCGTAGAAATGACTCTTTGAAGTGATCTATTGTTCTACGACAAGTTTTAAAATATGATAATTTAGACTTTAATTTGGACAATGTGTATAAATTAACTTTCTTTTGTATTGAGTTGGTTTTTTATTTTTATTTTTAAATTGAACAAAGTAGGGTTGGCGTAGCATTAGTGAGAAGTGTATATAAATTGTATTAGTAAATGTGGGAAAGTGCAAAAAGATGGTTTTCAAAAGGGCGGTTTAAGTGGTCATTTTTTTCTAAAATCTGAAAACGCTGACTTTGAACATGAAATTGAGGATGGTTACACTCAAAATTTTGAAATGAAACAAAAATAAGGATCGAAGTGCTCCGAGTCTACTTTCTAAACTACTAATTTATTTTGAAAATGGTTGAGATTGAGGGGTTCAAAAGAGGGACGTACACACATTAGTGTTGTTTTTGTCAGAAAAATATAACATAGCAACTCTTGTATGTCCCTAGCATGATGAAATTTTTTTTAGTATTTTTAAAATCGCTACGGTGAGAAGTTAGCTAACAGTATGTAGTTGATGCACAATTTTTTTGATAATTTTTTAATGAATATTTGATTTTTTATGAATTTTCTAAGTGGACACTTCCTGAAAAACAAAATTTTGGCCGTGCTACCCCTACAAGTTTTGGAAACTAATTAATTTTTTTTTAAAAATAAAATAAAATTGTAGAATGGAGTCTAGTTCCTAAAAATTTAATTTATTTTAAATTTCAATGAACAGTTAATTTGTAATGAAAAAAAAGCCAAACACTATTTTTTGCCAAAAAAGAGACATACAAACAAAATAAATTATAGATGAAAGGCTTAACATTGTCAGAAAGTGAAAAAAATTACATCGTTGGAGCTAAGAGAGAACCTAATATTACTTAGGTGTTTGATTTGTTCGATATTGAGCCACGTGCAATCCAAATGGTGAGCATGAACTTGATTATGTGAAATATTGTAGAATTTACAAAACCACGTCTTTGGTCATTGAGAATTCTCTCCAAGCCTTTGGGTTGGTATTCCAAGGAAAATACCAATCCCAAGGCTTGGGGATTCCCAAAGCAAGATATAATACGAGTGTGTTATAACGTCCTCGTGTTATATCTTAGTTTTGACATTTTTTTTGTGTTTGTGGGGAATATGTCTGACAAGACATATACCATACTCGCATTATGTCTTGATTTATGTTAAATGCTATTGTATTGAATGTATGTTTATATATTTGTATGTACATGTATGCTTGTATGTATGTATTTATGCCTGTATGTATCAATGCATGTATATGGTATGCATGCCTATATTATGTAAGATTCTATCTACACATGTTCATGTATGCTAGTATGTATGTATGCTTGTATGTACATATGTATTATGCTTGTATGTATGTATGTATGTATGTATGTATGTGCTTAGAGGGAAAGAGAATTTTGAGAGAGAGTTGTCTAGGTAGGGTGGTAGTGGTAGGGGTAGGGGTAGGGGTAGGGGGAGGAGCGGAGATAGAGAGAGTCTGGAGAGAGGGAGAGGGGGTGGACGTGAGAGTTAAAGAGAGAGGGATGGAGGGGGAGAAAGAAGGGGTGGAAGAGAGAATAGAGAGAGAGGAGGGAGAGAGAGATACAAAGAGAGAGAATTATGTAGGTAGGGTACTAAAGGGAGACTTGAGAGTGTGGGGGGGGTGAGGGAGAGACTTGAGAGATAGTTAGTGAGAGGGAGTGGGAGAGAGAGGGAGTGTGATTGAGAGACTTGAGAGAGGGAGAGGGTGTGGGAGGGAGTGACCTGAGAGAGGGAGAGAAAGAGGGGGTGGAGTGAGAGGGACTTATCTAGGTAGGGTGCGAGGGAAAGGTAGAGAGATGAGAGAGAGAGAGGGTGTGGGAGGGAGAGACCTGAGAAAGAGGGAGAGAGAGGGAGTGCGAGAGAGTGGGAGGGAGATAGATAGATAGAGGGAGTGAGACAGGGTGGTAGGGATTGATTGAGCAAGAGGTACGTAGAAAGAGGGAGAGGGTAGATAAAGACAATTAGAGAGGGTAGGAGAGGGAGGGAGGAAGAGGTGAGATGTATAGATAGAGAGAAAGAGATATGGGTTGAGGGTATAGGGTTGAGAGATTAGGGTGTAGTACCTATAGGGTTGATGGTTTCTAGGGTATTAGGGTTTAAGGGTTGAGGGTTGAGGGATTAGGGTCGATGGTAGAGGGTATTGGGTTGAGGGTATAGGATAGAAGGTTTAAGGGTTTAGGGTTAAAGGGTTTAGGGTTTAGAATGGTTTAGAGTTGAGAGTAGAGGGTTTAGGGTATATGTTTGAGGGTATATTGTTGAAGGATTAGGTTGAGGGTCCAATGTAAAGGGTAGAGGGTATAGGGGTATAGGGTTTAGGGTATAGGTTTGAGGGTATATGGTTGAAGGATTAGGTTGGGGGTCCAATGTAAAGAGTAGAGGGTATAGGGGTTGAGGGTTTAGGGTTTAAGGACTGAGGGTTGAGCGATTAAGGGTTGAGGGTTTAGTGTATAGGGTAGAGGGTAGAGGGTTTAAGGGTTTAGGGTTAAGGGTTGAGGGTTGAGGGTTTAGGGTAGAGGATTGAGGGTATAGGGTATAGGGTCAAGGGATTAGGGTTGAGGGTCCAATGTATAGGGTAGAGAGTATAGGGGTTGAGGGTTGAGGGATTAAGGGTTGAGGGTTTAGCAATTGGGGTAGAGAGTTTCCTTGGATTTATGGGTTTAAGGGTTGAGGGATTAGGGTAGAGAGAGAGGGATGGATGAATAGAGAGATGGAGGGAGAAGTGAGATAGAGAGGAGATAAGAGGACGAAGGGATAGAGATATATGAGGGTTGAGTGTTGGAATATGATGCTATTTAATTGCAATCCTAAACATATTTCATGTATCTCCTAAGTCCTTGGAAAGTGTTCCCCAACACTAGAATTTGAAAGAGATTAAATTTGAATGAAATGAATATGTAAATTGACATTTCTAATTATTCCTAGATGTTGGGAACATGTGGGGACACCCAAGAAGATCTCCTACAAAATAGGAGCACATGGGTGCACACATGGGAGGTGGGACACACCTTGTTTAGTTAACTGTTTGGTGGATTGATAACTCTTATGTAATGCATGTCTTATTCCTACAAAATAGGGATTGATAATTATATTGTGTGTGGAGTGGCACTATCAGTTTAGTTTCAATTCAGTTTAGTTTAGTTTAGTTTAGTTTCAGTTTAGCTCAGTTCAGTTATGGTTCAGTTATCTTTAGTCGCATGTTAGTTATTTTGAGTTGCATGGAGTTGACTTTAGTTGAGTTGAGTTGCATGGCTAATGACTTCAGTTGCATGTTAGATAACAGGTTGATAATTTCAATTAATAGGGGATGATCATTCATGCATGATGTTTGTATGAAATGTGGAGAGATATGTTTGTATGAAAGATGGAGAGATATGTTTGTATGGCTGTATATGCATCTAATGCTTCTTCAATGGTCTCTGTGCTACTTTTCCATTTCTAATCATAATGTCATGTTGGATATGGATATCATATCATTCTTGGATATAATGTTTGTTGCATATGTTGTGCAACTCAATCTATAGACCAACACTGAACAATGCCTTATTGAAAATAACATGAATTGCTCAATTACTTTGGTGAGCTTTATGTGCAAGGTATTTTTGCAACCATCACTAATATATGGAGCCCATACATGAAACAATGTTGCCATGACAAGCTATACCAAGTGATTTTTGTTTCCTCTACCCAACCAACATACACATATGTGTTCATTTAAAGTCATCTATTTTTTTTTTACATGTATTGACAACTTTGGGTGTGCATATGTATGTAAGTCGTTTGCAAAATCAATCGTCGTTGTGTTGGCTCACAATTTCCATGGCAAGTAAAGCACCTAAAAAACAGCCAACAATGCCTTATGGAAAGTAAAATAAATTGTTCAATTGCTTTGGTAACTTTAGAACTTATCAAACAATGTTGTTATTGGCCTGTTTTATTGCTTTGCAATCATCGCCTCTATATGGAAATAATAAATGAAATAATATTCATTGCTTTGCAATGATTGCCTCTATATGGAAACTTTTAGCCAATAGGCTATATGTGTGAGCTTTGGTTGGAATTTTTGTCAACCTTTCCAGTTTTAAAGTTGGTGGGAAACAATGAGCAATGAATATATATTTTTATCTGCCTCTGGATAGATATATATTGGTGTACATTTTTTTGTTACCTGTATCTTTATCTATTTCATGGGTTTGATGCATAGATAGGAATATGTTGCTTCGAAATATATTGCCACCAAAAATTATGTGCTTCTTTTGTTGTGTATCATTTTCCTTTTTGTGTGTGCAAATATGTATATATGTCAAATTAGATGTAGGCAACATATACTCCTGCCTTTGTTTATTATTTTCAGAGGATAGTTGTTATTTTTTTCCTGCTCAAAAGGGAATACTTACAATAATAGGGTTTATATTAGGCCTAATAAGAAACATTGATATCACCATTCATCACAGTGGTGGCTAGTGTATGTTCTTTCTCAGGGGTTTGGTGAGAGCCAATCAAGCTCCATGACCCAATATGGTAGGATGGAGAGCAGGGCTTGTTTTGTTTTGTTCCATTTCACTTTCCCTATGTACAAGTATGCATATTTGTCAAGTTAGCTATGGAAAACATTCTTTCCTATGTACAACTGTGTGGATATGTGAAATTAAATGCTTGCAAATGATTGATATTGCCATGTAATCCTGTGCCAAGTGATGTTAATGTTCCAACTTGTGCCAAGTGATTGTTATTTCCTTTGTTCCCAATGTGATTTCTATATTGATAGGTCCATGCATGGCTATATATGTGTGTTGTTTACTTATAAAATTTAGCTCGCAGTAAAAAATCGATTAAAAACCTTCACAACAAAACACGAACCATAAATGAAATAATATTGGTTTCAACACTAAGGAAGATAAAAAAACCCACAAAAAAGACATGATATTAACTACTTTGCAACCATTCACACAAAATGGTGGCCATAAGTGAAACAATATAGACTAATCTAGAGAATTGCAATCATCACCATAGAACGAAAGTCACTTGAATGAAACAATATTGGTATCAATAGTCACCCAGATGTGAAAACATGCAAAGATAGTTTTTTGTCCATCTTTTCCACATTGTAGTCACCATTCATCCCTATGTTTAGATATGTATGTATGTGAGCTCAGATGTAGTAAACATTCATATATACTCCTTCCTATGTTTATTGTTTTCATAGGGTGGTTGCTTTTTTTTTGTATCTCTATATTTAAAATTCTCCACATAAATTAGTCACTACTTGCTATCACACAACCTTTTTTCTATTTGTTGATAATTACTGTGACATCTAACAAAAAAATGGGTACATATGTTTCAATTGATAGTTGCACTTTTGTTGCTCGAGACCCACATCATGCCTTTATTGAAATTTATTTTGTCAACTAAAACATGTGGTACCTGTTATTTTGTGAAGTAATTAGCTCACAATTAGGATTTTCAAGTTATTTTAAAAAAAGAAAAGAAAAGGTGAAGCATAATCCACAATATGTGTCAAATTACATCTGCCCACATATGTTTAAAACCTTGTGAAACATAGCTAATGCTTGTGAAATTTTCAATTGGGCATTGTTGTCTCTCATTTTGTTGCTATACCTGCTATCAAAGCCATGAGTGAGGAGGGTAAGCTTATGTGAGGGTGTAAGTTTGATCAAGTCTTGTCTAGCTTCTGTGAAGGTGGTTGGAAGTTATTTTGTTTTTTTTGCAAGCGATCATTGCAAAAGCAAAAGAGAAGTGTCACTTGTGATAATTTTTTGCCAGCTTAAGCAACACCTGCCATTTCAAACCTCTAAAAACATTGCACCCACCTCTGACAAGGGAAATCTTCTGTTAAGGCCCAAATGTGGTTAACCATCGTGGAATTTATGTGAAGGTGGTTGAATGTTATTTTGTGTTCATTGCATGGGGTGATGGTTGCAAAAGCTCTACAAAAGTGTCAGTTGTGATAATTATTTGCCCATTTCTTCCAGGCATGAATCTTGTATCTAACTCTTGAAAATACAATTTATGATTCCAAGAATGTCCCATAAAGTAAACATAGTGATCAGTATGCATCAATGGTTTTTGCATCTAATATGACATACATACATATGTGTACATAGGGGAAATACATTGTCCACCACTGCGAACAATCATGACATCAATATTCCACATAACACTCACAATATAGCTTATCATTCCATAAAAAATGCCACCATGTATCAATCTTGTTTGCATTTTCTATGACATATATCCAAACCTGTACATTGCATTGTTCATCATTGTGGTCAATGGTTGCATCAATGTTCCATATAATGTAGTTAAAATATAGTTTATCATTGCAATAATGTGCAAACAGAAAAAACAAATGCATTATATCTGCACATAGGTGAAATCCATTGTCCATCACTCCGATCAACGGTGTCATCATGAAGACTTTTCTATTTCTTTACCAACCATCCCACCATTCAAAACAACACAAAACAAGTGATTTGTATTTATTTCTAGTCATTGTTTATAATGCAAAGTTGAATATTTGGTCCTCACATTCTTGGTTATTATAATGGTGATTATGCATTTTAGTTGTCACATGGCCTTTTACTGTCCATCGTCTACCTGTTGTCTAGATATGTAATTCCACATACATATATTTCCACACATTGTATCTCTATCTATATATATCTAATGAACAGACCACTACAAATGCATCCAATGCATGCAATGACTATATAGCTACTTGGAAAGCAAAATTTGCACTAGCTTATAGGTATGATTGAGACCAGGCTTTATTTGGTTCCTATGGTGGTCCATGGCCCAATATTTTATGGTGGAGGATAGGGTTGCTTTTGTTCCCTTCCATTTTATTTTATTTTCGTTGTGGCCTAATCTATGTTATTATTCATTTTAGCCTCAAAAGGAAGTTGTTTGAATGATAGATAGTATTGTAGACACCTAAATTTGGACACTTAATTTATCCAAATTTATCCCCTTTCGTCTAAACATCCTTTTATTTGCATTAATTAAGTAATATTACTATTATTTAATTAATACCCTTAATTCTTCTAAATCCCTAAGGTATTCAATTAATAATTAAATACCTTACCCTTTTTGATCCCCCTTTCATCAAATGAATTAAATAAATATGACGTTTATTTAATTCTTCACATGTCACATCTCTTTCTTAATCCTAAACCACCTCCTAATCTCTTCATTAGGGATGCACACATGCCCAATCCTTGATTAGGATGTGTAACATCCTCCAACTTTTGCAAGCTAGCTTCTAATCCTCATTTACCCTCTAATTATCTTCTAATTACTTATTAGTTAAGCCTAATCAGTACCTTAGTCAACTCTCCCCATCCCCAAAGGAATTTTTTATTCTTTTTTATTCATCCAAGACTTCTCTCTTCCCCATGTGAATTTTTAATTCACATTTATTCCTCCTAGAATCCCCCTTTCCCATGCATCTTGTAGAATCTTTGACTTGTCACATCAAGTCACACGTGGACAAGTGCTTCCCTTTTTGGAACCTTGTCTTGTCCATGAGATTCTTCCAAGCATGTGAATTTTTTAATTCACATTTATTCAACCAAGATTCTTGTCATCCCCCAAGGTACTTGCAAGGTACTTGTCCTTCCTTCACATCACATGTCCTTCCACCTCACTTACACATCATCCATCCTAGGCCACTTCACCCGCCACATGTCAAGATGTGAGGGTTTGTGAGTCCTCAACTCACCATAGCTGTTCATCTTGGCCTTGGTGGCTTAATCTCAACCGTTGAATTCTCTAGAGAATTCAATTTCTTCTACGAATTGTCCCCCTCTTCTAATGCATTTAACAAGAATTAACCATTTGCACCCTTATGCTACCAATTTGATTACTCAAATTGCTAGCATTATCTTAGAAATTTAGTCTATCCATTAACACTTGCATCTAATAATATTGTCAATCTTGCATATAGCCATCTCCATAGCCATCCAAGGAGCATATAAGTTTACAATCACAAGGGCCAACCAAGGAATTTTAGCAGCAAAGAAGGTATAATCATTTATAATATCTATTTTATCTTTTTTCCTTGTGTTGCCAATTTCTTAGACTAATCTTGAGGTGTCCCTTTGTGTTTTTCTCTCATTGCATTATAGTTGTTTTGCATCTCTAGGATAGATAAAATATTTAGGATCACATTTTTGGCACACCTAGTGGGACCCACAAACAAGTTCCTTTACTTCACATGTTGTTGTTGAGATTGTTTGTAGGTACAAGTCGCAGAGGGGAAACTACGCCCTCCTGTTCACTATAGAGGGGTGACTACACCCTCCTATTCACTAAGAGGGGTGACTGTGCCCTCCAGTTTACTGTAGAGGGGTGATTGCGCCCTATTGTTAACTACAGAGGGGCGACTAAGCCATCCTGTTCACTGCAGAAGTGCAATTACACCCTCTGTTTACTGTAGAAGTGCAATTACACCCTCTGTTCACTGCAGAAGTGCAATTACACCCTCTGTTCACTACAAAAGTGCGATTACACCCTCTTGTTCACTACATAAGTGTAATTATGCCATCCTGTTCACTGTAAAAGTGCAACTGCGCCCTCCATTTAACTGCAGAAGGGCGACTACGCCCTAGATTGAACTCTGTTTTCTAACATTTGACTGTAGAAGGACGACTACGCCCTAGATTGAACTTTGTTTTCTAATATTTTACTGCAGAAGGGTGACTACGCCCCAAATTGAACTCTATTTTCTAACATTTTACTATAGAAGGGTGACTATGCCCTAGTTTGAGCACTGTTTCTAACATTTTACTCCAGAAGTGCGACTACGCCCCAATTTGAATACTATTTCTAACATTTGACTATAGAAGGGCGACTACACCCTAGTTTGAATTTTGTTTTTTAATTGTTTATTGCAGAAGGGTGACTATGCCCTAGTTTGAATAATGTTTCTGTCATTTGACTACAGACGGGCAGATTTTCCCTTGTCCTGACTCTATTTTCTAATAGGTTGTTGTAGAGGGGCGGATTTTCCCTTTTCCTAACTCTATTTTCTGACAAGTTGTCGTAGAGGGGTAGATTTTCCCTCCTATTTATTGTAGTGGGGTGGGTTTTCCCTCCTATTTACTACAGTGGGGCGGATATGCCCCAAAACAACACATTTTGAGAGGTAAAGTGGTCATTTTAGCTTCATTTTTTCTCTAATTTTTTTGCCTTTTTTGGATTCTAACCTCCTAACATTATTTTTTGCAAGGATATTTGTGTTTTTGCTAACATCTTCTCTCCTGTTTACTGTAGTGGGGTGGATTTTCTCCCTTGTTTACTACAGTGGGGCAGATACGCCCCAAAACAACACATTTTGAGAGGTAAAATGATCGTTTTAGCTTCATTTTTGCTCTATTTTTTTCCGTTTTTAGATTCTAACCCCCTAACATTGTTTGTTGCAAGGATATTTATGTTTTTGCTAACATTCTCCCTCCTGTTTACTGTAGTGGGGTAGATTCCCCCCTGTTTATTGCAGTGGTGTGGATACGCGCCAAAACAACACATTTTGAGAGGTAGAACGACCGTTTTAGCTTCATTTTTGCTCTAGATTTTTGCTGTTTTTAGATTCTAACAGCCTAACATTGTTTCTTGCAAGGATATTTGCATTTTTTCTAACATTTTGTAGCATATTCTTATGTAATTGATGAAGAATGAAGGATAAAAAAAACAACATTTTCTTGCAAGGCCATCCATTTTTTCAGATTTTAAAGGTTGTCCTTGCTATTTTTGTTAATCTAGGAACATATTTTAATTAGGGGAAGTAATACTTATTGCTTGCTATATTTTTTTTGTGTCATGCAAGGGAGAATTAGTTTTTTTTCACTTTCCCCTTACACTTCGTGTGAGCCTGGGGAGTAGTTGGAAATGATTAGTGCCTTCTTTTTAGTGGGACCTGCAGGGGAATTTCATCACTCCAAGGGACGTTTCCAACCAAGCGTACTGGTGGGGTATAAAAAGGGGGAGAGTGAAAGAAATACCTCAATCCAGTCACATCATAATTAGCAAAGCATCGAAGCTAGGGTGATACCTAGATAGACGTGAAGAGTTGGTCTGAGCCTTTTAGTATCTTGTGGGGTTCCTGACTCATTCTTGTGATAGGATGGTGTTCACGGTTGTGCCTCACGTACCAAGAGTATATCGAGGACTCCCTAGATACCTTGTGCATCCTAGATTAAGACCTTTATTGGCCATACCCTCAACACTAATAATAGGGTTGTGCTTTCTTAAAGTGTCTTCTTGTGAGAAACCAGTAAAATTTTGATAAGTCAGCCTCATTGTTATAATTCCAAGTCCTTTCCATAGTCATTCCATCCAAACCAAGTCCCTGTTTTCTGCAGAAGAGCAACTATGCCCTCTGCTTTACTGTAGTGGGGTGAATTTTCCCTATAGCTTACTGCAAAGGGGTGAATACACCCCCTTGAATAGTGATTTTCACTCCGTTTGACCACTCCAAGTCTCCATTCGACTATTTAACCATCCTAGGCCTTCATTTAACCATTCCAAGCCTTCATTTAACCATTCCAAGCCTTTATTAATCCATTCCAAGCATCCATATCCTCATTTCAAGATTTGTTCATCCTTTTTGATCAATCATTTACTCATTTTGAGCTTTCTTCTCCGTGACCTAAGTCATTCATCAATTCCAAGAAATTGTTTACCAGTACTGAGTGCTTGTTCATCCACTCCTATTGTTCATTTTCCTAATTTGATCATCTATTTCTTTAATCCGATTATCTAACACCCCATTCCAATCACCCATCTCTTCATTCTAATAGCCTATTTACCTGCTCGAATAGTCCAAAAGTAGTGGGGTGAACTTGCCCCTATAGTGGGGAAAACCTACCCTGCAATGGATTGAATCTTCCTTGCAAAAGGGAAAATTCACCCCTCTGTGAGGGTAGATCCACCCTAGAAGGGAAAATTTTCCCCTCTGTAGGAAATTTTTTGCAAATAGACAATAAATAGATCCAACTTCCAAATCCGACCGATAGAACCAATCCCATCATATCCTTCAATCCAATCCTAATCTGAGCTTCAATCCAATCCTAATCTGAGCTTTACTCCAATCCTGATCTAAGCTTAACCTAAATCCTAATCTGAGCTTTAATCTGTTTGCATCCAAGATCCCTCCTTCAATCTTCCTCTAATCCATTCTTTTGTCCTTTCATCACCCGTTTCCATCTTTCTAATCCACATTGATCTAATCCAACATCATGAATCCTTCACTAATTCAACCAATAATAGTAATCAAGGGAAACCCTAATTACATTGATGACGATAACGAAAGCCTTGTCGATCAAGAGGTATATAACGTGGATCCCCTTGATACTATCATTGCTAGTAAGCTTTTCCCAACTGCTTTCCAATATCCAATCCCCTCTCTGAGCTATCTCATTACATCTACACCTAATAATGCTCCTTATGCTACCTTTGACAAGGGACATCCATTATCTTCATCACCCACATCTCCATCATATCCTCCCTCTACATCATCTTCTTATCCCAATCTAGTATCCCAACATCCCTATTATAATCCCTCATCCACACTTGCATACCCCAATCCTTCATCCACATATGCTCACTATCCTAATCTTCCATACCAATCTACCTATCCTAATCCTCCTTATCAGTCTACCCATCCTAATCCCACATTCACTCCTTATCCTAATCCAACATCCACATTTTCTTATCCTAATCCAGCATCCACATTTTCTTGTCCTTACTCTACATCCACACCCTCCACATCCTCCTATCCTAATCCACCATCCCAATGTCCCTATCTTAATTCCTCATCTGCGTCCTCCAACATCAATGCACAATCCATGTCCTTCTATCAAAACACACCATCCCCATATCCCTACCTTAACCCTCCATCCAATCTTAATCCTCCATCTACTCCTCATCCTACATCCAATCCCATTCCCCCATCTAATCCCAATCCTCCACCAATCCCCAATCCTTCATCCACTCTTACCTCGCCATCTAAACCTAGAGTATGCAAGTTTCTCACTCTAGAAGTTCTCTAAGAACTCATGACAAAAAAGACATCCCTAGCTCCACCACTTGAAGTTGTGGGACCATGCCATCCCAATCCACCATCCAAGGTGACTAGTGATGATACCCCTCTCCAGTCCCCACCTATCATTGATGCTACCACCCCTAGCACCACTCAAATCGTCGAAGCCATCACATCCTCTAAATCCACCGAGCCCCCCTCTCCTACTCTAAGATCCTCCTAATCCATCAAAAATCCACAAATCCAATCCCCTCCTCTCACTCCTAGTATAACTACAATCCCTCCTCTTTAACTGCATGAATCCTTCATCCTTCCACCTCCCCTACTTGAAGAACCCATCCAACAGGCCTCCATTATCATGCCACCCACACAAGAAGAGTCATGCCAAGAGCTTGATCCAAAGCATGCTAGCATACCCTCTTCTCCAGATCAAGATCCTACCATCCCATCTAGTCCACCTCAAGATCATAGTCTCCCATCCATTCCATCCCATGATCTCCTTGATTCCACCACTCCATCTCATGAGCCCTTATCTCCATCTCTATCGCATGAGCCCTTATCACCCACTACCATAGATCCAAATCTTATCATGTCACCTAATCCCTCTCTTGATCCCTCACCACTCACTCTTCATTAGGATGCTGCTACCCCATCACCTCCATCTCATGATCCTTCATCGCCTCATAAACCTACTATCCCCACACCACTTTTATATCCCCTTGGTACTCTCACATTCTTCCATGGTGGTCTCCTTGCTGAAGAAAAACAAAGCATATATACCACCCATCATCCTTCTCCTAACAATGGACTTGCATAATTTTTCCAGAATAACAAAAATCCTATCATGGATCGAATGCTCAAGAACATGAACTATCAAGGAAAAGGTTTAGGCCTTCATGAGCAAGGTATTTTAGATCCCATTTAGGTCAAAGAACAACTTTATATGTGAGGTCTTGGACCTAGTTCCCAAGAGTCACAATCTAACAATGTTGGTACAACCTCTATATGTCCTCAATGAGCCCCTTCTTCCAAAAGAAATATAGGCTCTTCCCATCACTCCACTAGATCATATGCTACCATCCCTCCTCCTCCATTGTATCACCTCAAAACAACCATCCATATCCATGGAATTCATCTGCTCCATCCATTTTGGGTCCTTACATCCCTCCATTCAACATCTCCCATCCTTCATCTACTCCATCCATCTTGGGTCCTTATGTCCCTCCACCCACTACGTCTGTTTTGGGCCCTTATATCCCAAAATCACCTCCTCCATCTCATCCTATTCATCCTTTCATCCATCCATCACCTATCCATGTCGCCCATCATAAACATCCCACTCGCATGTCCCCTAATTAGGATCAACAAAGGCATGTACCCACACATCCTCCCTCTACACATAATTCCCATAATCCTACCTCCATCTCTCCACATCATCCACCTCCTCATACCCATCCCATTGCTATTAAAAGCATTTTGGATGTTAAAGTAATAATGCATAAATCTAAACATCCACATGATTCTAAAGCTCCTCGTGTCCCCTCTAAAAGACATGTTGGTCCAAAAAGAAAAATCAAATCCAAAATCCAAATCCAATCCAAAATCAAATCCAAAAGAAGAATCATATCCATCTGCCACAAAGGCCCACCAAAGAAAAGATCAAAACCATGTGGATCCCAAAGAAAAAAGATGCAATACCTTCAAATGAAAAATTTGTAACAACATCCAAAGTTGCTAATCCAAAAGCTAATCATACACTCTCGTCATCTCCTCAATATTTTTTGGGTCCTTATGCCCCAAAATTCACTACCCCATCACCTCCATTATCCCCACATTCTCCATCCATTAATCCTCCTATCATTTCACATCCACCACCCTATATGCCGATGTTGGTCCTAAACTCATCGCCCCATCACACACCTATGCCATCATTCCATCCAGACACTTTCCAACATCCCATCCATTATCCCCCATATCTCCCCACCCAATCCCTTTAATCCATTATCTTGCATAATCCATTTATCGTAATAGGGTTGTACCAACATCAAATAGTTGCTTCACACATGGGCTCTTAATACCTCGTATGGAACTTGATTGGATATCCTTCTCGTGTATCCACTTATCCATATCCCTATCCTTATCCATCTTCCTATACTATCACAAAAGTCAAAAAATCCAAAAAAGTCAAAAAAGTAAAAAAATCCAAAAATCCAAAAAAGTCAAAATAGTCAAAAAGGTAAAAAAAAGTCAAAAAAGTAAAAAATAAATAAATCCTAAAATCCTAAAAAGCAAAAAATATATAAAAAGTAAAGAGAAATAATTCTTCCAATGGTGAAAACTTGGCAAACAAGTGCCTTGGATAAGTACCATGATGAAAAATTGGCAAACAGGTATCATGCGTAAATCCCCATTCGTCATTTTCCACACTTGGGGGAAGCTTCGTGATATACACCCTCTCCATTCATTATGCTTCCTACTATGCTTCCAACTATGCACCCATCTTCCTACTATACATCCTCTTCATTTATCCCCTCCATCCCACCTATCTTATGCATCCTACCATCATATCCCATTTATCTCCAATCCCTTCATCCTTCTTGATCAAAATAGGGGCACCTATCTATGCATGCTTTGGACACCTCTCAATATACATTCCCTTCATCCATGCTCTATCCTAATCCTTATCCACATCCTCTACCTTCTTTCTCCACTTGTCTTGCATCCCTCTTGCCTCATGACACATGACATATTTAGAGTGGGGGAATCTACTTCCTTTGTGACAGAAGTCCTTGGAAACATCATCCATGATAACAATCTGTTCCATCTACCCATCATTATCTTCCTATCCATTCAAACAATCCCTTTCATCTCCCCATCCTCATCTTCCTATCCATCCCAATAATCCCTTTCATCTCCCCATCCTTATCTTCCTATCCATCATAGAATCCCTTTCATCTCCTCATCCTTATCCCTTTATTCATTCATCATAGCATCCCTTTCATCTCCCCATCCTACTCTTTCTATCCACCCATCTTTCTCTTCTTATCCGTTCATCCCTATCCTCATGCCATCTTGTAATCCCTTGTCATTGGTATCTAGCTATTGGCCACTCACCATGCAATCCAATGCTTCCTTTGTGCATCTTTCCAATCTCCTATCACTTCTCATCATTCATCTCTCCATCATATCATCAGGTCCTAATTCATCTTTTGCTGATTTGGATAACTATCCAATCCCTGAGCTTCATATGGTCATCATCATCCTATCCAGTACACTAGGTCAATCTTATCTTATCGTATGATTGGTCCCATCATTTTATCCCCTTATCCAAGGTTATCTCATCATCCTTTATCCACTATTTGTCTTTGGCCTTTTGTCGAACTACATTGCCCCTATGCTTTCACATAGGAAAGGTCGATCATTTGATCTGCCCCCGGGGCTCCTCTATTGTCTATCATCGGTCTTCTTGCTTTTGTTCATCCAGTCTTTGTCCTCCATCATCATGGTCTCCATCGTCCTCTTCCCACTTTTATCCATTGTCATTTGTTAGTATTTTATCAAACTATGAGGGCTCTACACTTTCACGTAGGAAATGCTAATCTTTCATTGGCCCCCGAGCCCCTAGGTCTTAGGGTGTGTCAATCTTGTGTCTTGTGTCTCCTCTCCTATGTTGTGTCGTCAAGTATGCCCTTATCTAGCTGGTTCTCCACAAATGAGATCCACTTGTATCATGAAGATCCAATTAGTTTTGAATATACTGTGTCATATCGATCTTTTAGTTTAGTATCCATCATCGGTCTCAACAGGATGTATCCTTCCTAACAAACCTCATTAACCCCATCCATCCTTATGATCCTATGGCAAAAAAAATTTGAAATGATTGCACGATATGTTGATACTTTTGGCTTTTGTTTATCATTTGAGCTCCTTATCATCACTTTTCATGGTTGCCTTGATCCATCATATCATGGTGTGCTTTGACTAGTCAGCATAGGGGTGTATCTTGATTTTTTTTCTTTGTTGTTGTCTTCCTGGTTGTCCCACGTAGTACCCACCAAGACTACTCTCGTCTTTTGTTACACTGGGACATCCTCTTGTGCTTGTGGCTATCCCAATACCTGGCCCAACCAAGGTCATCACGACTTTGGGGTGTTGGGATAGCCTTCTTGTTTGTTGTGCTTGTTTCATGCATTAGACACTAATCTACCTTGGTCCTTTATACCTTGGTGTATCGTGTCTTCTACTATATCAAAAGTCAGTGCTCCAAAGATGGAAAATTACATTAGCATTGCATTTAATTTTTCCATCCCATCATCTTGCATGTATCCTCCATCCTCTCATCTATCAAAATCCCCCCCATCCATTCATCCTTCATCACTCTCTCTTCCCAATCTCCTCTTGCTTATCATCCTCTCTTATCCATCACTTTGCATCCTCTTCCTCATCTCCCCTTTCATTGTCTCATTCATTTCAAGAGCACACCCGTGTTATCTCACACTCACCTGTCCTCTTGAGGGGGCATCCTCCATCCCTAACCTTCATTTTCACTCCCATCATCTTTATTCTTAGTCATTCCATTGATGACTGAGGCATCTTTTCCAATCTAACCGTCTTCTTCTAGGTTCTATGTTTTAATATTCTTTGAAATGTTGCTACTTCATAACACCATCTCAAAGATGGAAAAAATGTGGACACCTAAATTTGGACACTTAATTTATCCAAATCTATCCTCTTTCGTCTAAACATCCTTTTATTTGCATTAATTAAGTAATATTACTATTATTTAATTAATACCCGTAATTCTTCTAAATCTCTAAGGTATTCAATTAATAATTAAATACCTTACCCTCTTTGATCCCCCTTTCATCAAATGAATTAAATAAATCCTCACATGTCACATCTCTTTCTTAATCCTAACCCACCTCCTAATCTCTTTAGTAGGGATACATGTGCACATGCCTAATCCTTGATTAGGATGTGTCACATCCTCCAACTTTTGCAAGTTGGTTTCTAATCCTCATTTACCCTCTAATTATCTTCTAATTACTGATTAGTTAAGTCTAATCAGTACCCTAGTCAACTCTCCCCACCCCCGAAGGAATTTTTAATTCATTTTAATTCATCCAAGAATTCTCTCTTCCCCATGTGAATTTTTAATTCATATTTATTCCTCCTAGAATCCCCTTTTCCCATACATCTTCTAGAATCTTTGACTTGTCACATCAAGTCACATGTGGACAAGTGTTTCCCTTTTTGGAACCTTGTCTTGTCCATGGGATTCTTCCAAGCATGTGAATTTTTTAATTCACATTTATTCACCCAAGATTCTTCTCATCCTCCAAGGTACTTGTCCTTCCTCCACATCACATGTCCTTCTTCCACCTCACTTACACATCATCCATCCTAGGCCACTTCACCTTCCACATGTCAAGATGTGAGGGCTTGTGAGTCCTCAACTCACCATATCCCTTCATCTTGGCCTTGGTGGCTTAATCTCAACCATTGAATTCTCTAAAGAATTCAATTTCTTCTATAAATTCCCCCCCTCTTCTAATGCATTTAACAAGACTTAACCATTTGCACCCTTATTCTACCAATTTGATTACTCAAGTTACTAGCATTATCTTAGTCATTTAGTCTAGCCATTAACACTTGCATCTAATCATATTGCCAATCTTGCATATAGCCATCTCCATAGCCATCCAAGGGGCATACAAGTTTACAATCACAAGGGCCAACCAAGGAATTTCAGCAACAAAGAAGGTATAACCATTTACAATATCTATTTTATCTTCATTCTTTGTGTTACCAATTTCTTAGGCTAATCTTGAGGTGTCCCTTTGTGTTTTTCTCTCATTGCATTATAGTTGTTTTACATCTCTAGGATAGATAAAACATTTAGGATCACAAGTATATTAAGTGTAATAAGGAACATTGATTTGACCATTCATCAGAGTGGTGGACACCCAATATGGTAAGGTGGAGAGAAAGCCTCATTTTGTTGTGTTCCATTTTCTATTTGCTATCCCACAACTAAAATGCTCACTTGAACTGGGTTCTTTAGCATTATGTGTGGACCTACCTTTCTATTTTTCTAGATATTGCAGGATACATACCAACAATTATAGTGCACCATGAATCAAACAAGAGGATCATCTCCAACAATTGTGTTCATTGCCATCATCATGAAATGTTTCTATTCTTCATGGTAAGTGTATTGCTTCTCTTTCCCTCTTCATTACTATGCATATAGAATCTCCACCATTACTAAATTCGCTTTCTTATCATTTTTTATATGTGACCTATAGTTGTGGTATTACATATATTTTACTTATAGATTAAATTGATTATTGTTCTCTAGCTTACACTATATTGTTTTATTTTCGATAAGGTGCTATTGAAAAGGCTATCTTGTTTTATTTTTTGATAAGGTGCTATTGAAAAGGCTATATTCTTTCAATTTTTGATAAGGTTTTGTTCAGAGAAGAGTGTATTTTTTGCATGGGTTTGTTACTGTGATTTTTTGTGGGTTTCTTTTTATGGCTTGCATTTTGTGGCTTATGTGTAGCTAAATCCTAGTGAAACCATTTTAGATTGCAACTATATTCCATTTATAGACAAGGTGTACAGATCCCCAAAATTCTAAATAGCTTTACAATTGCATGCTTGCAACGTCTATGACCTTCACCTACATTGGATCTATATACAATGTAAGACTATATATCTTTTATTTCATTTTTTATTTCACAACTCCATGTCAATTTATTTTAAAATGTATAGCATTGACTTGAACTCAACTAATTTCCTTAGGTGCCAAAGCATTTCTTTCACCATTGATCAAAGTGGTGGGACAATTAATGTTTTTGCTCGGGGGTTTGGTGAGAGCGTATGAGGTTCCATGAGCCAATATGGTAAGGTGGAGAGTAGGCCTTCTTTTTTGTGTTCAAACTACAATCCATTGCGTGCACAAGGTATGCCTACATTTCATTTAATTACTGCATTCCACTACAGCTACACTACATATTATTTTTTATAGATTGTACAAGTCTTTATATTTTCTCATTCATTTATTGTCTACCAATGACATGCATTTATTGCACTAAACTTCACATTATCCTTTCATGCTTGCAAAGCATACTCAACCCAAACAATCCTCCTTCGTGGATGTTTTGATGCCATTAGATCTTGTATAAAGTCAACATGGGCCAAAACATTGCTTTCACCATTGATCATAGTGGTGGAAAATCTTTTTTTTTGCTCAAAGGTTTGGTGAGAGCGCATGATGCTCCATGACCAAATATGGTAGGGTGGAGATTAGGCCTTCTTTTCTTGTCTTCATACTACATCCTGTCACGTGCACAAGGTATGCCTATATTTTATTTATTTCATTCCTTCCATTATAGGTTCATTTCACATTATGTATTATATCTCCTAATTTATATATTGTTTATCAATTACAAATGATAACTGCACTAAACTTCACATTTTGTTGTTATTCTTGTAGAGCATATTCTAGCCATAATGGGGATTTTGATGAAGTAATGTGTTATAAACAACCTTTCAGAATAATCACAGTGGTTGCAAAATTAGTCACAATGGTCAAATAAACAATTAGATCCTCATATCTACTCTATATTAACTGTAATAAGGAATATTCATTTCACCATTAATCAAAGTGGTGGATGATGTATGTTCTTGCTTGGGGGTTTGGTGAGAGCCCATGAGGCTCCATGAACCAATATGGTAGGGTGGAAAGTAGGCCTCATTTTGTTTTGTTTCACTTTATATTTCCTATGTGCAGATGTCTATGTTTCTGACAGAAGATTCAGACAAGATTCATTTCTTTCATAGATTGTATATTGAGTGTAATATTAAAGATTTCTTTGAACGTTGATTACATTGACACAACAATCCCAAACAAAATGAAAAAATGTAGTTCAAAATTAACATCAACAGAATCAAATGGATCCAATTATCTCTTTATTGTTATGGTTGTCCACCACTTATGCAAATATAGTTATTTGAGAATTGTATGTCCTATTGCAAATCAATAATATTATAAGCTTTCAAATAATTCTATTATGCTTGACATTAGCATACATATATATCCGTACATAATGGTAATAAGAAATAACAACACAAAATCAATGATCCAAATAAAACTTACAATATATACTGCCATTTGCTACGTGCAAATATCCACGCACCCTCTTCTCTCTCTCATATTGCATTACACCCATTTGTTCTTCCCTCCACCTATCGGCTCATTGTTGCATATCACTACACACAATTTCTAGTATATAATGATATAACAAAGTAAAGCTAAAAAAACATGCTTTCTAATAAATTTGGTTGTGTGCATAAATCATCCATAATTCACCTTTCAAGAAGTCATAAAGTTCTAAGAATCATAAATGTAAGAATTACTGATACATCAAAATAATGCAAGAGAAATAATAATCTTCAATAAACAAAGAGAAAAATAAATTTATAATAAGAAGCAATCATATCCATCTCAATAAAAGTTAATATCATTTTCTCATAAAATTTAAGTATATTCTATTAACAAATAATTGATGAAGAGAAAAATTACAGCCTTCCAAAACTTAGAAAGGAACCCACCTTCATTCATTTTTCCCTCTTATAACCTCAATTATTGTGTGCGTGCATTAACCCCTTTAAATAGGCAAATTGGGGACACCCCCAACTTTTTTGTAAGGAGAGAAAGGAATCCAATTGTATCCTTTGGTTATCCT
>VDFB02058242.1:72415612-72525316 GCA_007258455.2 Sequoia sempervirens
TGATTGCATATTAATTAGTTTAACTAGTCCATGTGCCATGTTTTGACAAGCAGAGAAATATGACTGCCATCCAAAGCAATTTGAAAAGAATATGTTACAAAACAAAAAGTGGAACGATTTTGTAATCTGGATGGAGAACAAGGTATCAATACTTGAGTTTCAATAACTTAGTTTAATATTGTTGTGTTAATATGTCAATTTGCATCTCTTGTGTTGAGTTGTTTATTGATGTGTAGGATGAATAAATAGAGCTCAAATCTTATGATTACAAGATGAATGTTTATGTGCATGAATAAATAGGGCTCAAATATTATGATTACAAGATGAATGTTTATGTGCATGAATAAATAGGAGAAGGATGTAGATGAACTCAATTCATCTAACTTTATGTCTCTTGGTAGGCATTCCTCTTGAATCTCTAATATTAGGTGCCTGAGACTTCCCTGTAGCTTTTACCTTTCGTTGCCGCCTTTCCTCTTGACTGTCAGACTCGTCTCCTTTTTCCTTATCCGCATTTCTGGCTTCGACTTCTAATTCATCCCTTTTTTTACATTCCTCCTCTTTAGAATCTTCTTCTTCTTCATCATCCTCCTCTGAATCCACAAGAGATTCATCTTCTAAACCTTCCTCATCTTATTCTGATTCCTCTTCTACATCAAATGGTTTGTATCCTTGTTCCGAATCTTCTGAATTATCAGAATCAGAATCACTAGCTTCAATATTAAAAAATTCCCAACCACCATCTTCAATAAAATTATTTGGATCATTAGTAATAGTCTTCAAAATTGGCCACCAGTTCAAGTTCATTATGCTTTCTTAATACTTTATATCCATCGAGTTCAACCATTCCTTGATGCCATCAAGCGAAGATTGAGGAATGGCATACATGCAGAGTACATCCCACTTGAAGTCTTTGAAAACAATAGCCATATCAAATTCCTTTTTCCCAAGTCCTACTCTCTCAAGGTTAACAATTACCAATCTCACTAATAGCGATTACTAAGAAAGGTAATTCCACCAACTCTACCAAACAGTTTACTATAGGAACAATAAAAGAAAAGGATTTGAAAGGAACTCCATGAAAACCAAGCTCTCTAAATGGTATATCAAAGTCTAGTTCAAAATATTTTAGATGAGGTTTCTCCCATAACTCTCTTACTTGCTTGAAAAATCCTTGAAAGTCTAACTTCTTAACATTCAAAAGATAAATGGAATGTCCTCAACACCTAGTAGAGTTATCCACAAAAGCTAACTAAAAACACAAATGTGTTCCCACACACAATGGCCTAATGGCTGGTTCTCATAGAAGTCAAACTAACAAAGTAACAACATTGATCAAGTTAACATATATGCATCATTTGCATAAACAACTTAAATGCATAAAAAATGTTAATCAATACATTGAATTTTGAGATGCATTGAAATAATAAAGAAAAAATGTTTTGGGGAAAATATCAACAGCGTGAGGGAAGAAATCATTAACCCTAATAAAATATTTTTTTGTTGTTCTTGATACACCATTTGTAAGTTTTCCTTGGATGACAGTACTGAATTTTTGTATGTTGTACCCCTTAAATGTCCTACATGTTACAAATATGGAATAACAATGCACAACTTTGTATTGAGTCCAAAGGCCAAGGAATTTTGAATAAGGGTAGCCAAACTTGATAAGGATACAATCATAATACACGTATTGAAAATCCCAAATAGTCATGTAAAGACAACTGCATGTGAAAACCATAATCAATCAAATTATGCACATTCAAATCTAAGTTTGAAAGCTTGCATTTCATTCCATGCGTCTAATTCCTTGTTGAAGATTGAGGGTGTCAACAACAAAGCTATAATAGCTCTCCTTAAACCATAGCTAGTTTTAAAGTGTAGTATTTCCAAATTCAAATCCACTTCTCAGCTACGGAAAGGAGGTAGGATTGTCAGGTGCTGCCTCAAATAGAGAAGGCCATAGAAAATATTGAAATAGAATATCCAATAAGTGAGACGACATAGTTGTAGACCATAGATAATCATAATTCTTGCAATGCACAGATGCTTGTGATACAAAAAAAAGGTTCTTACACATTGGCTGAATATATCCTCATCAAAATGACCAGAAAGAATTTTTTTTCAAATTTGTAAGTAAACTCTAATAGTCAATAAAAGTAATCATAAAAATTAGAAGTAAACTTTGATAGACATGTAGGTGAACTTAATTCCTTTAACTTTATGCCTCTTGGCAGACATCAGAATCTCCCCTACTAAATTTTGGACCACACCCATTACCTCCACATAAAAATGGACTTCCTTCGTCTTCTTGGTTCCCATGCCATGATATGGTTATGCAAATGAAAATGAAGCAAATTAATCATATCCTTCTCCACTGGCTAGAAGAATGCATGCTTAATGTTTTGATACATGATATCAGCTCGCTCTTCTACTCTCATGGTTGAATACCGAAATCCATTATGGTGGGCCTCCAGAGCTCCAATCATCTTTCGTCCTCTTCCACCAAATTTTGGCCTAATCCACACATCTTCCAGCCTAATTGGCTTTGTTTTTGAAAGCTGAAGTTTCTCCTGAGTCACCAGTGTAGCTCCCTCTACCTTTTCAGACTCTTTCATTGCTATAGATCGTCTTTGGGATTAAATCATTTGTACCACATGGTTGATGTGCTTTGAATCCTTACATCTAAAGGAAATTTCCTTAACATAAATACTACTAGGGAATTTCAATGTTGCCATTTTAGTTGGCATTAAATCCAATACTTGCAACATTGAAAATTATCCTTATATAAGAATTCCCTCCATCTTGTTGGCTTGTAACACTCTTAATGGTGGCTACATGAAGTCTGATTCTAATTCCTCTTCTACATCAGAGATATCCTTGATCTGACTCTTCAAAATTATCAGAATCAGAATCACTAGCTTCCATATTCAAAACTTCCCCACCACCATCTTCAATAAATTTATCTAGATCATTAGTAATACTCTTCAAAATTGGCCACCAATTCAAGTTCATTTTACTTTCATAATACTTTATATCCATGGAGTTCAACCATTCCTTGATGCCATCAAGTGAATATTGAGGAATAGTGTCAATGTGAAGTACATCCTACTTGAAGTATTTGAAAACAACAGCCATATCAAAGGCCTTTTTCCTAAGTCCTA
This sequence comes from Sequoia sempervirens, assembly GCA_007258455.2. Lineage (NCBI taxonomy): Eukaryota > Viridiplantae > Streptophyta > Pinopsida > Cupressales > Cupressaceae > Sequoia > Sequoia sempervirens. The sequence continues at coordinate 72,418,777 of VDFB02058242.1, forward strand.
CTCTCTCAAGGTTAACAATCTCAATCTCACTAATAGTGATTACTAAGAAAGGTAATTCCACCAACTGTACCAGATAGTTTACCATAGGAACAATGAAAGAAAAGGCTTTGAATGGAACTCCATGAAAACCAAGTTCTCTAAATGGTATATCAAACTCTAGTTCAAAATATTTTAGATGAGGCTACCCCCATAGCTCTCTTACTCGCTTGACAAATCCTTAAAACTTTGTATTGATTTTACTTTTTTTTGTCCCTCTCTTGTTGTTCTTCCTCAATTTCATCAAGATCATACATTGACCTTCTTGTCCCTCCTAAAGTTTGGATCACATCCATTACCTCCACATAAAACTAGACATCCTTGGTCTTCTTGGTTCCCACGCCATGATATGGTTACACAAATGAAAATGAAGCAAGTAATCATCTCCTTCTCCAGTAGCTAGAAGAATGCATGCTTAATGTTTTGATACATGATATCAACTCTCTCTTTTGATCTCATGGTTGAATACTAAAATCCATTATGGTGGGCCTCTAGAGTTCTAGTCATCTTTCTTCCTCTTCCACCAAATGTTGGCCTGATCTACAAGTCTGCTAGCTTAATTGGATTTGTTTTTGAAAGATGAAGTTTCTCTTGACTTACCAGTAGTAGCTATAACTTTTTTGAAATTTTATTATGGTATGTCCACTTTGATATGATGTAATTTGATTATGGTTTCATCTCATATGTTGTAATATTATATATATAATAGAAAAATAAATGATTACATGAAATAAATAATAACTTTTCATTTTAAATGTTTTTTCTTGTACAACACAGGTCTTCTAGAAGATCAAGATAATCCTCAACATGATATAGATCCACAAAATATTGGTTCTACTGGTATAGATCACATGGCAAAGGATGATCTTGATGCTTAAAAATCTATGTTGCTTAAAAATTTTGAATCTCAGTTGATTGTACTTGAGAAGGTTGTTTGTCAATCAAAAAATAAATGTTGTTCCTTAGATTGTGTTGTGCCTTCATATAAGCCTTTAGAAGGATATTTTCACCCCTCTTGTCTTAAGTCTACAAATTTAGATGTCAAATCTTCTTGGATAGTTCTACAAAGGAGGAAGAAAGGTTCTCTTGAGTTGGATTCTCTTTTGTATGCTAATCCTTTGGGTGAAAAGTTTTGTAACAAGGTTTGGACCCTATAATAAAACCATCTCAACTTAATCAAATCCATATTCTTCAATCTATTTAGATTACATTGCTTGGAATCATATTTCCCCCAAAACTTTAATTATATCATTTCTAATATCGAATTTTTTATATTACACTATCCATATACCCATTATATTTTAAAATGCAATTACTAGTGATATATAAATAAAATTACACCTACATTACAACTATTTGTATCTTTAACTATCATTGTACTTTATTAAACTAAACATGATTAGTTATGACTCAATTAATATAATACATAGTATGTGATTGTCTTTGTATTAAAAATTTGGTCATAAATGATAGATAGTTAAGAATAATTAATCATTTGTGGGTCAAGGTCACCTTAATATTCCCTTAATATTCATATTGTTTTAATATAACTTATATTTACTATTGTAGTTAGTATCTTTATATATATATATATATATATATATATATATATTAGTATCTGTTAATATATATATATATATTTAATATATATATATTTAATATATACATACGAGATATATATATATATATATATATGTATATATATATATTAAAAGATACACATATGCAGTGTGTGTGTGTGTGTGTGTGTGTGTTATAGTCGTATAATATCAATTTATTTAAAAATATTGCTGACAATATTATATTTGTCTAATCTTAAAGATTACAAAATTTTCATAAATATTTGTGACATTTTTCTTGCAAATATTTTATTAAATGCATGGGTGGTAAATCCTTCTATTGTACTGAAGGCTTAAAGTGTGTGTCAAATCTTATATAGAACTAAAATGCAACACCTAGGATATCCATATGAAAATAGCTATCACTTAATAAAATTAATATTGCAAATAATAACAATTTTTTAGTTCTATTCTATTTGGTGATATATAGATATTGGTGGATATTAGAACCAATTATTTTAAATATCACTCAATTAAACTATTAAAGATTGATTTTGATCAATCAAAATATTTTTGAATAAAATGTAAATTTACTATTAATTATTTGACAGTCCAATAATACAATGTTTAAAAATAATAATTAAAATATAATTATACTAATAATACTTAATACCTTTTTCTCTGTACATAACTTCAAAATTGGGTAGGACATATAAACCAAACTTGTATTATTTGGAAAAGGTATGAGCATGGGAATCAATCCTGGCTTTGACTTGTACAAACCAAAGAAAAATGAGTTTCTTTTAGAGCTCATGTAATTCAGGGTTACACAGAAGCCTTAGAGATCTTTATAAAAAATCTGTAACTTTAAAAACACCAATATGAGTATGAAGGAAAGTAATACTATCTGTAACCAAACATAAATTGCTCTATAATTACAGAATATATATTGTAGCTTTAGATTTGTGCTGTTAGCTATTCTATTTCATGCCATGGATGATCTGACTGCACTTAAAAGGGCAACCTTTGTCATTATGTACTATTTAAATAAATGGAACGTCGCACAACTCATGTGGAGCATAAAGTAAATCAGATGTTAAGTTGAATAAGCACCTTAAATCCATTGTTCTGCAACTAGTTTCGTAAGACACTTTTACACGCATCCTTTCTCCATTATGAAAATATAGAAGTGATGAGAACTGTCTATGCTTTTCAACGTTCTTAGATTGAACTCACACTCTTATCTCCAAGATGTATCCTTTGCAATCATTTCAGCTTTATTTTAACAATCCAACACACTCAACTTTTATTTAGCTATTAAGGAACTATAACTGCTTAGAAGAGAAAATAAATACGGCATCCTCTGATGGAGTAGAAGAATATCAGTGGACAACTACATCCTTTAGACGCAATTTGTAGAGTGGTGGATAGCTGCTCCTGACATAAGCGTTGATAGACTCTGTGAAGCTGCGGACAGACACACTACGAGCATTGGGTTCATAAGATTTCAATGAGCCTGATTTTTGCTCTACCATGTAAAAGTCCAATTGGAATAGCTTTATGGCTTCCTGGATGTTACAATCAACATCAACAGAAGCAGTATCAATGTTATCCTTTATGAACTGGTTATGCTCCTCTGCTTCACAACAATCACCACCGGATACTGACATACAGTATCCTCTTCCCTTCTCGTGCTTATCTCCCACGCAGCAATCAGATGTAAAGGTTTTTGTATGCTCTTCTGCTCCGGAATAAGCATTACCGGATACAAACTTACGATATTCTCCTCCCTTCTCATGGTTATCTACCTCGCAACAATCAGCGGTGAATATTTTTATATCATCATTATCATCACACACAATAGAATGGAGTTTTAGCAACTTCTCAGCCTCGTGGCAGGCTAAAAACCCGGCTTTTAAGGAACACCTTTTATGTCTCCTATCGAAAATCCACTCTATATAAACTGAGTCACACTTGAAAAAAAATGGGCCTACTTTAGAGCACGTCTGATGTAGATCAACTGAAAGTGAACGATCGGCCAAAGATTCACAGTCACCAAAGTTATCAAGGAGACCTTTTGCACAGTTGTGAATGAAGGGCACACACAAGTATTGATGGCGACTCGAATCCGGGACCACCTTCTCCGCCGTTTCTCCAACTTCAGGAAGTATTAGTGCTCTTGTTTTCTCTGGGTGAGCCAAGGATTTAGAGGGAGCTTTTGCACCTCCAGCAACGACGGCGTATATGTTGTCCCTCACAATCTTTGATTGCAAGTCATTACTGGGCTTTAAATTCTCCACCCAATTCCCCCAAAAACACGCCCACCTTCTCATTGGCAAAGGCAGTCGATCAAACACCATCTGTACTGCTCTGCACAAGACTGTATTGATAGAGCCATCAATAGAGAGCCTCAGTGTTGTGCTAAACCCCATAACTGCCGATGCAAAGCTTAGCGATGCAGGAATTAGCCAATGAATATGCTTCTGAGTCTGTAGGAACAAACCCAACAAGTTTAGAATCTTCAGCAATTTATCCTCCGACTTTAATAGATTGACAGGCAGAAAGTAATCGTGGTCGAGACGAATAACCGAGCGGTTATCCAAAATCACTGAATTTAGCACTTCTTCAAACTCCATAATATCGCCCGTGACCACTTCTTCCCATATTTCTTTATGGCTTTTGACAAACACTGTCTCTCCAGCCACCTTTCCAATGTACAGCACAGTTTCCCACATTTTATCTGTGATTTAATAATTTACAGGCCAATCCTTTATTGATAGTATGTTTCCTTTCTTCTCTAGTTTAAACTTCCTGCCCAGGTAGTCCACTAAGATTGACGTACCATTCTCAGAACTCCCTTCTTTCTTAGGTTTCATAGGATCTTTGTGCTTTTTCACATTTCCTGACGTGGTAGCATGAGATTTAACTTTTTTGAAGACTCGGCCTTGGAAACTCTTTAGCTTATTATAATCCCTGTTCGGGACAGAGAAGCGGGTAAGCAAGTATGCAACGGTGCAACGCATGACCGCCCAGAGAGGCGTGAGCTTCATGATCTGCCAAATTCCAAGGCTAAGTTGCAATGGCAGCAACACCCTGCCTACATTTCTTTTAGTTCTGCCATATTTGTCTTGCTTACAACTTCCTTTAATTCTTCCATACTTTCTACGCTAATGAACCACAACGATAAGCCTCTCATCTTCTACGTAATTCTCTCTCCTTCCTCTTCTGTCAATATATTCTTTTCATTCTTGTACAGCATGGAAAAACATTTCTAATGTTATTTCTTTCGCTTTGTCCCGGGCAAACTGGGCCACTTCGTTCTTTTCTCCTCCGCAGTCCGCACTCAAAATATGCCCATTTTTCTTGCTTCTTCTTAATCTTTTCCTTTTCTTTTACTATTTTATCAACTGTATGTTTATCTTTCTTCTATCTCACTAAATTGGCTATTTTTCTTCCTTCTTAATCATTTTTTCTTTTTTTCTCTTTCACTATCTTATCAAAATCTTAAAATATATGAACTGTATGCTTTATTTTTTAGCATCCCACTGAGATGACCTTTCTCTTCATTTCACAGGAGATTACCCTCTTTAACACAATCTTACTTATTGCCGTTCTTTTCGTTGATTATCTTGTCAAAGAAAGTGAGGCTACCAATTGCTATTTTACAAGGAAATATCGTATATGACGTCCTGTTAGAACTATCTAGTAATTTCTACTGTCTCTTTTCCCTTCAACTGTTTGCATTAAATTCGCCAACTTCACCACTGACTACAATAAGTTCTTCATCTAGAAATGTCGATGGTCAAAGTCTAAAGTTCTTCTTCTTCCACCGACTGCATTTAAAATTCTCCATCTAGAAATGTCAGTGAAAATAGAAAAATCTGAGTAAGGGGAATTCTGGAGTCTTCTGTATTTTTCTGAAACCTCTATAAAAGGAGGTAGATGTAATCGTTCCTTGCAAGCAATAAAAATTGAGTTTATTGTGCCATAGCACATTCACTTCTTTGTTTTGTTTCTGTCTCTGCCCACATCATAGTTGTATCAGCGCAGGTCGTTGGGAGAGCCAAGAGGTGTGGAAAGATTGCTCTGCAGAAGTTAAAAGAAGAGTAAACAAGAGGATCGTTGTTTGAAGATTTGTAAAGGCCGCATCCTTAAGAGGAGTTAAGCCAATCACTGTCTATAGCAGACAAAGGGAGATTGTTGTTTTATGAAGAAACCACAGAATCGTTGTAAAAGGTGAACAAAGGTAATGATATGAGCTTTAGTTTGTGAATTTATGAAGGGTTTTTTGTTCACAAGATTGTGATAGAAAATCTGTGTTACTCTAGCTGGGGTTTGAAGTATTTTTTAAAAATGGCATCAGGCATGTATCAACAACCTATGATTCCAATTAACATTTGATTCATATGAGTTATCAGACATAGTTTCAAATGGTTATACTGAACCACAAGATGAATCTACTTTTGAGTGCTAATGAAAAGAAAAAGCTTGATGAAAATAGGCAAAAGAATAGAAGGGCTTTGTAGATAATTGGACAGGCATTGGATGATTCAATTGTTGGAAAGATTAAACCAGCCACTACAGCCAAGCAAGCATGGGATATTCTGGAGATGACATATCAAGGTACTACTAAGGTAAAAATTACCAAACTACAAGCACTTAGAAGAGAATTTGAAAATTTGCAAATGAAAGATTCTGAATCAATAGACCAATTCACACATCATGTTACGAATTTGGTTAATCAAATAAGGCAAAATGGTGATGAGCTAATAGATCAAAAGGTTGTAGAAAAGGTTTTAAGAAGTTTTCCTATAAAATTTGATGCAATTGTTGTGGTAATTGAGGAATCTAAGGATTTGACTACATATTCTACGGATGAGTTGGTTGGTTCTTTGAAAAATTATGAAGACAAGTTGAAAAGAAATGACAATACCTCATTGGAGAATGCATTCAAAACACAAATGACATTTGGTAGATGCAGAGGAAGAGGAAATCCTACATTCAGAGGAAGAGGAAGAGGAAGATATAATCACCAAAGAGAAGAAAGGAGGAGTCTAGATCTAGGAGGAAGGAGAAATCAAAGTTTCAACTCAAGAGGACACAATAACTATCTGGCACCACAAAGGTATAATAAGTCTAATGTTCAATGTTATTATTGCAAGAAGTATGGTCACTTAGCAAATGAATGTCGAAAGAAACAAGTAGATATGGGAAAACAAAATGCAAATTTCTCTGAGAGTAGTTCTGAGACATTGTTTATTACTTGTAATGTAGCTCAAGAAAGTATGAGTAACATTTGGTTTCTTGATAGTGGTTGTAGTAATCATATGTTTGGAAATAAAGAATTGTTTGAGAATTTGGATACTTCAGTTAAATCAGAAATTAAATTGGGTAATGATAACATAGTGGAAGTCATGGGAAAAGGTGCAATTAATGTAATAACAAAACTTGGTAAGAAAACTATTCTTGATGTTTATTTTGTACCCAGTTTGAAGCATAATCTCATAAGTGTGGGACAACTCACTCAAAAGGGCTATAGAGTTTCTTTTGAAAACAATGTGTGCACTATATTTGATATTTCTCCTAGTAACATGGTGATTTCCAAGATTGAAATGACAAACAACAGAATGTTCCCACTTCGCATGAAAAATGAAATGGTGGAGGAGATTGGAGCAAGTTTCAAGGCATCAAGTCAAGATCAAGCATGGAAATGGCATTTAAGGTATGGCCATCTAAACTTCAAAGGATTATGTTTGTTGCAAAGGAAGAATATGGTAAGTGGTTTACCCTCCATTGAAGCACCATTGAGTACATGTGAAAGTTGTATTTTTCCTACGCAACATAGAGAGATCTTTCCAAAATAAATGTCATATAGAGCTTGGGCACCTTTAGAAATTGTGCATACAGATTTATGTGGTCCAATGCAAACCCCATCATTAGGGGGGAGCATTTATTTTCTAACATTCATTGATGACTTTAGTAGATAAACATGGGTTTATTTTCTTAAATATAAATCTGAAACATTTGGTAAGTTCAAGGAATTCAAGGCATTGGTTGAGAAACAAAGTGGCCTATCCATCAAGGTATTGAGATCAAATAGAGGAGGAGAATACAAGTCAAATTATTTTTTGGATTATTGCAGGTATCATGGAATAAAGAAGCAATTCACTACAAGTTACACACCTTAGCAGAATGGTGTTGCGAAAAGGAAGAATCGAACAATAATGGAGATGGCAAGGAGCATGTTGAAAGGTAAGAATCTACCTAATGAGTATTGGGCTAAAGCAGTTGCTTGTGCAATTTATATCTTGAATTGGAGTCCAACAAAAATTGTGAGGGACATGATTCCACAACAAGCATGGAGTGGTAAGCATCATAGTGTTTCTCATTTTAGAGTATTTGGTTGTTTTGCATATGCACATGTGCCTAAAGAAACAAGGAGTAAATTAGATGATAAAAGTGAAAAATGTATTTTTATTGGTTATGATGAGCAATCTAAGACATATAACTTGTTTAATCCTATAACTAAGAAATTCATTGTAAGTAGAGATGTTGTATTCAAAGAAGAGGAATCTTGGGATGGAAATATAGACAAGACAATTGTAGGTACAGGAACAATACCATATGAAGAACAAGAAGAAAAAGGTCAAGGAGAACAAGGAAAACAATCAAATGAGCAAGAAGGAACACAGTCAAGAAGTCCACAAGGAGAAAACTTACAAAGGCAAGTTGAGCAAGGAGAATCATCAAGTCCACAAGTAAGTAATGACTCAAATCCTACACTTGCATCATTAAGACCAAGACTAAGAGGTGAAAAGACTAGGAGCTTGCAAGAAATATATGATCAAGGAGATAGGATAGATTTGCAATCAAATTTTGCTTTATTTGCTCAAGATCCTATATATTTTGAAGATGCAATTAAGGAAGAACATTGGATTAATGCAATGAATGATGAAATGGAATCTATTGAGAAAAATGATACATGGGATCTAGTTGATTTACCTAAGGATAAAGAATGCATAGGAGTGAAATGGGTTTATAAAACTAAGTATAAGGAAAATGGAGAAGTTGACAAATATAAGGCAAGATTAGTAGCCAAGGGATTTTCACAAGAATATGGAGTTGATTATAATGAAACATTTGCACCTATAGCAAGACTTGATACTATTAGAATGGTACTAGCTATTGCAGCCCAAAACAATTGGAAAGTTTATCAAATGGATGTCAAATTAGCTTTCTTGAATGGATATTTAGAAGAAGAGGTTTATGTGCAATAGCCACCAGGATATGAAATAAAAGGTTATGAAAACAAAGTTTACAGGTTGAAGAAGGCACTTTATGGATTAAAGCAAGCACCAAGAGCGTGGTATAGTAGGATAGATTCATACATGATAAAGAATGAATTTAGCAAAAGCACTAGTGAACCTACACTATACACCAAAGTCAATGAGCATGGTCAAATTTTGATTGTTTGCTTATATGTTGATGATTTGATCTTTACAGGTAATCTTTCTATTGACATGTTTAAATCAGCAATGAAAAAGGAATTTGAGATGACAGATTTGGGTTTGATGAAATATTTTCTTGGCATTGAAGTCACTCAGAATGATAAGGGCATTTTCATTTTTCAAAGTAAATATGCAAAAGATGTTTTGAGGAGGTTTAGATTGATAAATTGCAGTCCAGTTTCCACTTCTGTGGCAATAGGAACAAAACTAAGTAGAGAAGATAATGAAATGGATTATAATTCAACTATATTTAGAAAATTGGTTGGTAGCTTGATGTATCTCACAACAACTAGGCCGGATATAATGTATGGAGTTAGCTTGATTTCTAGATTCATGGATGCACCAAAAAATTCACATTGGCAAATAGGAAAAAGGTTATTAAGGTACATTGCTGGAACTATGAATCATGGTATATTGTATTCTACTTCAAATAATTTTCAGTTGGTTGGATACACAGATAGTGGTTTTGTAGGAAGTATTGATGACAGAAAGAGTACATCTGGATATGTATTTCATCTTGGAATAGAAGTTGTGGCATGGGCGTCAAAGAAACAACCAATAGTGACAATGTCATCAGCAGCATGTCAAGCAGTTTGCATGCGAAGAATCTTGAAGGATCTAATGCATGAGAAAAAGGAGCCTACTATAATCTATTGTGATAACAAGTCCACCATTGCACTATCAAAGAATCATATTTTCCACAAGAGGAAAAAACACATTGACACTAGATATCATTTCATTCGAGAATTGGTCAACAATGGAGAACTCATTCTACAGCATTGCAGATCAAAGGAGAAAATTGTAGACATATTCACAAAGGCATTAGCACAAGAACAATTTGAATATCTGAGAGACATATTGGGCATTGTAAATATTGATGTAATTAATTGTTGATAGTAGAAATTAGGGGGGGAGTGTTAGAACTATCTAGTAATTTCTACTGTCTCCTTTCCCTTCAACTGTTTGCATTAAATTTGCCAACATCACCACTGACTGTAATAAGTTCTTCATCTAGAAATGTCAATGGTCAAAGTCTAGTTTCTTCTTCCACTGACTGCATTTAAAATTCTCCATCTAGAAATGTCGGTGACAATAGAAAAATCTGAGTAAGGGGAATTCTGGAGTCTTCTGTATTTTTCTGAAACCTCTATAAAAGGAGGTAGATGTAATCGTTCCCTGCAAGCAATAAAAATTGAGTTTATTGTGCCGTAGCACATTCACTTCTTTGTTTTGTTTCTGTCTCTGCCCACATCACGTCCTACGCTTCAATCTGCTGTGACGTATGCTATTGTATAGGAAATAGCGTTCTTCTACAAATTTTCTTCCCTTTTTCTTTAACTATTTTTTTTATCAAAACATGTATTTCCTTCGCTTCAATCATATATAAAAATTGAGGTCTCTACCTACATGCCATTATACATTTATTCCATATTTAAGTTGCAATGTCCAGAGACAATCGGTAAGTTTTTAAAGCTCTTCCTCTGTTCTTTTCGCCCACTAGAGAGGGCCCTCTAAACTTATATTTTTATTCCTGTTGTTCTAGACAACATATCCCTTTATTTTCGTTTAAGCTGCAGTGTGCAGGGTCAATCGGTAAGTTTTGAAGCTCTTCCGAATGGAATCCAATGTCAGCTATAAAAAGTTTAGAACCAAATTCTTACGTCACTAGAAATGATTTCTGCAATATCATCAAAAGAACTCAAATATCTAAAAATGCAAGGTAGAGTTTCATTCCAGAGGGCTTCGGGTGCATCTGCACCGTCCATATAGTCTGTCTGACTTGGAATTTGAGGCACTTTAGGCGATTCTTCCATAGTGTTTGGTAGGTCCACTTAATGGGCATACCTTTCATGAACTAATATTTTTCAGTCAATCAAAAAAATTTGCATTGGGAAAATATATGGAAGAGGTGTGATCATAGAAATGACTTTTTGGAGTAATCGAGTGTTCTACGGCAAGTTTTAACATATGATAATTTAAACTTTAATTTGGATAATTAAACTAGCACTTGCACCCCAATGAGGTGCAATACTTATGTCGATAGGTTCATCCCACATTATTTACGGCCGTGAAAAGCAATGGACGACATGAAGAAAGCAATGATCTATATCACCTATCCCTTTCTACCTCTCCATCCCTCCCTCCCCCCTTCTCTCTCCCTCTTGCTCTCTCCTTCCATCTCTATTTCTCTCTATATCACATATCCCTCTCTACCTATCCCTCCCTCCATCCCACCTTTTTCTCTCTCATTCTCTCCTTCCCTCTCTACTTCTCTCCCTCTCTCATTTATTCCTCTCTACCTCTCTCTCCTTCCCCCTGTAATTCTCTATATCTCCCCTATCCCTCTCTACCTCTACCTCTGTCCCACCCTCTCTCTCTCTCTCACTCTCTCTAGATCTCTCTTTCCTTCTCTACTTCTTTCTATCCCACCTCTCTCTCCCTCCCTATCTCTATCTCACTTATCTGTCTCTACCTCCCTCCGCCCCTTTACCCTCGTCTCTCTCTCTCTTTCTCTATCCTTCCCTCTCTACTTCTTTTCCCTCATCTCTCTCTTTCTCTATCCTTCCCCATCTACTTCTTTTTCATTTTTCTATTTTTTTATTGTTTGGATTTTATAACACAAAACAAATACCAAGTAGTTTGAACTTCCCTCTCTATTGATGAATTGAGTAGTACATATACTTGATATTCATGGTAATATTTACTACTTTATGTATTTGATACTAAGTCCTTTGTTGGAAATTTATTGGCACAAAATTATGAGAATAGAAAAGATTTTGGTGCTTACTACATTAGTCACACCTTATTAGATTATGAGACAAGGTGAATTTCTATGGAAAAATAATGTGTAGTTGTGGAATTTTATAACAAAAATTGAGACATTATATGTACATGTTGAGATACACATGATTATAAAAAAGGATCCCTTAGAATACATTATTTTTAAGGCTAATATTTTGGGTCAAGCCACACTAATGTTACTTTTATATTTTGATATTTAGTTTGTTTTTAAAATATATGGATTCAAGAAATTATTGATCAATTAGGTACTACATTGTGCCCCAATCATGAACCTATTAATACATATTTTCCTATTGAGCATATACTACATGTTGACTCTTTGTTCCATAGGATTTATTTTGCAATGGTTATAGATATATGATTGGTTCTAGGGTGGGATTGATACAGATACCTCCCTTGAGTGACTTGATACACATCTCTTTTTTTACTTGATTTTCCATTCAAAAATGACATAGTTGAATATGAAGTGCATTATGGGGTTATGTGTAACCATTTTCTTAAAAATAAACATGTCAATATACATCACAATTCACAATTGACAGCTAGAAAAATCGTCGGTGTCTATAAAGAGAAAAAAGAAAAAATTATATAATATCATGTCAATATTATAATTTCTTGAATTATTTTATTTATTCATTATTGATGTGATCCCACGTAAATATAATATAAGTGTTGATGTTATGGCTAGTATAACTTCTCTTATGATAATTTATGATGATGGTCCTCATTTTACATTGATTATTTGTGGTTCAAAATAATTGGATATGCAAGATATACTTTTTTGTTTTGTTATAAATTTATTGGTGAGGGTCGGTTTCATGAAATGTATACTTACCTAGACTCGAGCATTCTCTCCCATTATTCTTTAAATAATACCCACACACACATTTGTAAATTAGTTGCTAAATACTCACTCATTATGGGGATATTCTATATGCATGGCATCAATGCTTTATTACTTACATTCCTTAATGAAAGAGAAAGAGAAAGGCATAGAGAGAGAGGTTGAAACAATCACAGTGGAAGAAGAAGGCAATGGTGATTATGAGATTGTGATCAATCCCTGCAAGGCTGCCTATTCATGGCCAGATCTCAGTGTTGGCTATCATTCTCTTCCTCATTGTTACCATGGTGTCACTGGTAACCAAGGCATGGAGAAGGTGTTGTAAAGGGAAGAGGCTTTAGAATGGGGATGCAGGGGCTAGGTGCTACGAAAGTAAAATAGTAGTGGGGGTGGTGTACAGAGTGGCAGTAGCGTGTTGTATATATGTGGTTGGTTGTGAAATCATGGTAGGAATTGGAGGTGGTAGTGTGGGTTGTGACTAGCAGTGCGACATGGAGGCTCAAGCGACATGGTCGCTCTTCACTACCCCAGTTCCTCAGAGTGTGGTGACCACTCTCCTTCGCTCGCTGCCTCTGCACCGTCATAAAATACAACACCACCTTAACGTGGGCCTCACCTTCCTTGCCACCCTTGTCACCACCATCATCTCCATTCTCGTCAATACTTTGCTTGCCAAACTGCAAGAAGATTTCTAGGACAATCTCATGGCTGCCAAGGATGATCGAATGAGGAGCACCTCCGAGTGCCTCAGGAATATGCAAAGTTTATAGGCTGATTCAGATGAAAAGCATCGTTGCAAGTGTTAACGTTAATTGTTACGGATGGGAGAATGAAGTAGACGTGTAAGTGCGAAGGTCAAAGTTGAAACAGTGGTACAATCGACTAGTCACTTTATGTGCTCAACCTACTCAGAATTCAAGAAACCCACATTGGACAAGACCGGCTGAGAAGGTGGTCGGAAACACTAAACGCGCGTTTTGTGGGGGTTCCCACCAGCGTCTGACTGTTGGAAATGCTGATGGGGTTCCCCCACGTAAATAGCCTATCGGCTAATTAACTTTCTTTTATATTGATATATATTATTTTAATATAAAATAAACTAGGGTTAATTTAGAATTAGTGGAAAGCATTTTTGAATTGTAGATATAAATTATATTAATTATGTATGTGATATAGAATTGAGAGGAATATGAGGTGTGTAGATGATTAGAGATTAAAATAATGAGATAGAGAAATGGATATTAGGTTTTATCAATTTCTAAGTCTAATTGACCCAAATTAATATCAAATCAACATTTGAAGACATGAATACGAGAAGAAGAAAAAATAAACCTACATATCTAAGAGAGATAAACAAGGAGGTATCTCAACCTTCTAAAGTGTACTCATTTAAATAGCAAGTCAAATAACTCTCTTTCAAGAAGGAAAGCATAAATTTAATTAATTTAACTAATTATTTAATTCTTTATTTTTTCTAAAAGAAACTTGCTTTAGATTATTGGATTACAAAAATAAATACAAGATGAATCAAAGGAGGACAAAGCTAAATGTGCCCCTAATCCTCCTAGTATATATTCATAAATAGATAATATTTATTTTAAATAAATAAAAATAAAGAATTTTCCATTAATTTAAATAAATAAGTGTTTTATCTTTGTGTATACTTTTACATTTATAAATTTTGATTTTTTATTGAAATTATTTAGATAGATAAATAATATTTATTTAAAAAATACGTTAAATTAATATACTTTTTAAAAAACTTTATATTAACAAATATTTATTTGATTATCAATGGTGGCACTCCTTCTGAGAGCCTGAACCAATTACCTTGAAGCAGTGTTTAACACTATTAAATTGGTAGTTGATAAAGGCTATATAAAGGTCTAGATCAAGGGGGACTCCATTAGCATCATTAGATATTTGCAAAATAAAGCAAACCCAACTAGACTATCGAAACAACTACCCATGACTCTCTTGCTATGATTCACACGTTTGAAGATTTCAAGATATCTCACATTTTTAGGGAGTGAAACCTAGTAATTTAATTATATATGTAACAAGAATATATGCACACACACACATTAGGTATTAGTTAGGTTAGCACATTAGGTTAGTAATAAATTCTCAATCTTGTTGGATAGTTATTTATTTTCCCTACTTCTTGAAATTCATCTAAGAGTAGGTGATTTCTTCATATTTCAAATTTGGTGTGCTTGTCTACACCCTATTTTACAAAATATGACCTTATGCCTCTCCCTTTATTATTACATCCATCTTGAACTAGTGATTTATGTCTACAATCCAAAACTAGATTAAATTATTTCATTCTATTTGGTTATGTTATAATCTAATGATTTTTTCATTGTCACTCTTATTTGCTTGAGACACTGAAAAATAAGTTGGTTTTGATGGAATAGTAAAGACGTAGCAAGAGTGATCAAACATAAGAAATAATGAGATTTTTTGTTGAGATTACACCCTAGTTTTGGTTTGCTAAATTTGAGTGACTCACAAAAGTTGTCACTCAACTCACAATGTATACCTCTCTCTCATTAATTGTGGAAGAGTTTGTGTATCTCCCTTTTTTGTTGAGAGTGACTAAAAGGCTTGACATGGGAAAACCATTTAAAGAAATGCTATAAAATATTAAATTTGAGTGCCCCTATTCAAACTATCTATAATATTTAGATGGTAGCATGGGAATGATGGGGCACTCCAATAATGGATGGATGCTACAAACCTCTCCTCTTCCTTAATTCTTTGAGATTGTTTAAATGTTTAGAACTCTTCATCTATATATAAAATTAGAAAATACTAAAATATAATCAATATATATATTATATCTTTAAAAAATTGATTATCTATTAAATAAATTGCTTAAAAAAATTATATCATACCTCCATTTTGGACCACCACTATGATGACTTCCTAGTATCTTTCAATGTTTTTGTTTTTGTTTTTTCATTTCCCTAAACTTTCTCCTTTCTATTCCCTATCTTAATGATATCAAATTTCCACAATCCATATTGTATTTGCTCAAGATTTCTGGATTTGATTGTGTATCAATTTTTTTGCATCAACGTTTCGGATCACACTCAGTGATCATATTTCTCTCCTTATGCTCTCTGCTTTCATCCTGATGATGGATCACAGAGTGTGATCTGAAACATTGATGAAAAAAATTGATACACAATCAAATCCAGAAATCTTGAGCGAATTCCCTATCTTGTCAAATAAGTGAGGGTCCCAATCCTATTTTATATATATATATATGGGTTAAAGTATTTATGACTGACTAAAATCATGTACATTGAATTGACCTTTCTCCTCCTTTGGCCAACTAAAACCATCTCTCAGCTTGCCAATAAATATACTCCATTTTCCCAATAAAAAAAACCATGCCTCGAAAACCAAAGATTACCCTGTAAACAAAATCTTTCTTCTTCTGCCGTTCTTTTCGTTGATTATCTTGTCAAACAAGTGAGGCCATCAAATCCTATTACACAGGGAAATGTCGAATATGTCCTCAACGTCAGTACGTTGTGACGAATAGTATTGCATAGACACCGTATATTTGGTAAAGTACGCAGCGTTCTTTAATGAAATGTTTTCCTTTTTTTCCTTCCCTTCACCTTCACCTTCATCTCTAGAAATTGGGTTAGTGCATATTTCTAGAACTTGTCTCTAATAAAGGACGGAAAACTAGAGAAGTTGCACTCTGCAAGTCAATCGGTAAGTTTTTAAAGCTTTTCCTTTCCGTTCTTTCGCCCACCAGAGATGGCCCTCTAACGTTATCTTTATTCCTCTTTTTCTTGCTGAGATGGCCCTCTAATGTTATCTTTATTCCTCTTTTTCTTTACTATCGTTTCCTGGTGTTTTCGTCGATGATCTCCTCAAACAAAGTGAGGACCGAATGCTATTATACAAAGAAGCATCATATCTGATGTCTTGCGCACCGTGCACGGTCAATTAGTAAGTTTATAAGCTCTTCCAAATGGAATTCGATGTCAGCTATAAACAGTCCAGAACTGATTTTTTTACGTCACTAAAAATGATTCTTCAAACGCCACTAAAGGAACTCGAATATCGAAAAATGCGAGGTAGAGATTCTTTGACAGCCCTGCGAGTGCATCTGCACCGTCCATGCAGTATGTCTGACCGGGATTTTGAGCCGCTTCAGGCAATTCTTCCATAGCATTTGGTATGTCCGCTTAATGGGGCACACCTTTACGTACACCAATATTTTCAGTCAGTAGAAAAAAGATTGTGTGTGGAACAAATGCGGAAGTGGTTTTCGTAGAAATGACTCTTTGGAGTGATCTATCGTTCTACGACAAGTTTTAAAATATGATAATTTAGACTTTAATTTGGACAATGTGTGTAAATTAACTTTCTTTTGTATTGAGTTGGTTTTTTATTTTTATTTTTAAATTGAACAAAGTAGGGTTGGCATAGAATTAGTGAGAAGTGTATATAAATTGTATTAGTAAATGTGGGAAAGTGCAAAAAGACGGTTTTCAAAAGGACGGTTTAAGTGGTCATTTTTTTCTAAAATTAGAAAACGCTAACTTTGAACATGAAATTTAGGATAATTACACTCAAAATTTTGAGATGGAACAAAAATAAGGATCGAAGTGCTCTGAGTCTACTTTCTAAACTACTAATTTATTTTGAAAATAGTTGAGATTAAGGGGTTCAAAGAGGGACGTACACACATAGGTGTTGTTTTTGTCAGAAAAACATAACATAGCAACTCTTGTACATCCCTAGCATGGTGAAATTTTTTTAAGTATTTTTAAAAATGCTACGGTGAGAAGTTAGCTAACAGTATGTAGTTGATGCACGATTTTTTTGATAATTTTTTAATGAATATTTGATTTTTTACGAATTTTCTAAGTGGACACTTCCTGAATTTTTTTTTTTGGCCGTGCTACCCCTACAAGTTTTGGAAACTAATTGAATTTGTTTTAAAAAAAATAATTTGTAGAAAGGAGTCTAGTTCCTAAAAATGTAATTTATTTGAAATTTCGATGAAGGGTTAATTTATAACGAAAAAAACACCAAACACTGCTTTCTGCCAAAAAAGAGACAAACAAAATAAATTATAGATGAAAGGCTTAACATTGTCAGAAAGTGAAAAAAAATTACATCATTGGAACTAGGAGAGAACCTAATATTACTTAGGTATTTGATTTGTTTGATATTGAACCACATGCAATCCTAATGGTGAGCATGAACTTGATTATGTGAAATATTGTAGAATTTACAAAAACATGTTTTTGGTCATTGGGAATGCCCTCCAAGCCTTTGAGTTGGTATTCCAAGGAAAATACCAATCCCAAGGCTTGGGGATTCCCAAAGCAAGATATAATGCAAACGTGTTATAATGTGCTCGTGTTATATCTTAGTTTTGACATATTTGTTTGCGTTTGTGGGGAATATGTCTGACAAGACATATACCACACTCGCATTATGTCTTGATTTATGTTAAATGCTACTGTATTGAATGTATGTTTATATATTTGTATGTACATGTATGCTTGTATGTCATGTATGCTTGTATGTATGTATGTATGCTTGTATGTATCAATGCATGTATATTGTATGTATACCTATATTATGTAAGATTGTAACTACACATGTTCATGTATGCTTGTATATATGTATGCTTGTATGTACATATGTATTATGCTTGTATGTATGTATGTATGTATGTATTTATGTATGTCCTTAGAGGGAGGGAGAATTTTGAGAGAGAGTTGTCTAGGTAGGGTGGTAGGGGGAGGTCGAGAGAGAGGGAGAGTCTGGAGAGAGGGAGAGGGGGTGGACGTGAGAGTTTAAGAGAGAGGGATGGATGGAGAGAGAGAGGGGGTGGGAGAGAGAATAGAGAGAGGGGGGGAGAGAGAGATTCAAAGAGAAAGAGAGAATTATCTAGGTAGGGTACTAAAGGACGGAGAGTGGAGGGGATGGAGAGAGGGAGTGGAGACGGAGGGAAGGGTGGAAGGAGTGGACTGAGAGAAAGAGGGGTGAGGGACCCCATTCAGTAGGGTGGAGAGGAGATGGAGAGGAATGGTGGCTGGGAAGGGAGACCCCGAGAGGGTGGAGGACGGAGGAAAGAGGGGAGATAGATAGGATAGGGAGGGAGGGATTGGATTGAAAGAGGGGGAGGGTAGATAAAAGAGGGAGATGGAATGGCTGGAATGGATGAGGGCCGGCCCATGGCAGAGGGCATTGGGCCGAGGTTATAGGATAGAAGGTTTCATGGGTTTAGGCCAAATGGTTAAGGGTTTAAAAGGGTTTAGGGGCTGAGGGTAGAGGGTTTTAGAGTATAGGTTTGATGGTATATGGTTGAAGGATTAGGGGTCTCAATGGAAGGTGAGGGGTGGTAGGGGATATGGAAGGAAGGAAGAGGGTTTAGGTATAGGTTTGAGGGGTAGCAGGAAGGATTAGGGAATGTGGGGTGGAGGGGAATGGAGGAAGGGGAAGGAAGGGTTTAGTGAGGTATAGGAATGGAGGGGTCTGAAGGGAGGGCTTCCAAGGGTTTAGGGTTAAGGGTTGAGGGTTTAAGGTTTAGGGTAGAGGATTGAGGGTATAGGGTATAGGGTCGAGGGATTAGGGTTGAGGGTCCAATGTATAGGGTAGAGAGTATAGG
The DNA here is from genome assembly GCA_007258455.2 of Sequoia sempervirens. NCBI lineage: Eukaryota > Viridiplantae > Streptophyta > Pinopsida > Cupressales > Cupressaceae > Sequoia > Sequoia sempervirens. The sequence goes on from VDFB02058242.1 coordinate 72,438,181, forward strand.
GGTTGAGGGTTGAGGGATTAAGGGTTGATGGTTTAGGGATTAGGGTAGAGAGTTTCCTTAGATTTATGGGTTTAAGGGTTGAGGGATTAGGGTTTAAGGTAGAGGGTATTGGATAGAGGGTAGAGGGTTTAAGGGTAGAGGCTAGATGGTTTAGGGTTGAGGGATTAGGGTAGAGAGGAAGGGATGGATGAATAGAGAGATGGAGGGAGAAGTGAGATAGAGAGAAGGAGAGAAGAGGACAAAGGGATAGAGATATATGAGGGTTGATTGTTGGAATATGATGCCATTTAATTACAATCCTAAATATATTTCATGTATCTCCTAACTCCTTGGAAAGTGTTCCCCAACACTAGAATTTGAAAGAGATTAAATTCGAATGAAATGCATATGTAAATTGACATTTGTAATTATTCCTAAATGTTAGGAACATGTGGGGACACCCAAGAAGAGCTCCTACAAAATAGGAGCACATGGGTGCACACATGGGAGGTGGGACACACCTTGTTCAGTTAACTGTTTGGTGGATTGATACTCTTATGTAATGCATGTCTTATTCCTACAAAATAGGGATTGATAATTATATTGTGTGTGGAGTGGTACTATCAGTTTAGTTTCAATTTAGTTTAGTTCATTTTAGTTTAGTTTTAGTTCAGCTCAGTTCAGTTATGGTTCAATTATCTTCAATTGCATGTTAGTTATTTTGAGTTGCATGTAGTTGACTTTAGTTGAGTTGAGTTGCATGGCTAATGACTTCAGTTGCATGTCAGGTAACAGGTTGATACTTTTAGTTAATAGGGGATGATCATTCATGCATGATGTTTGTATGAAATGTGGAGAGATATGTTTGTATGAAAGATGGAGAGATATGTTTGTATGTTTGTATATGCATCTAATGCTTCTTCAATGGTCTTTGTGCTACTTCTCCATTTCTAATCTTAATGTTATGTTGGATATGGATATCATATTGTTCTTGGATATAATGTTTGTTGCATATGTTGTGCAACTCAATCTATAGACCAACACTGAACAATGCCTTATTGAAAATAACATGAATTGCTCAATTACTTTGGTGAGCTTTATGTGCAAGGTATTTTTTCAACCATCACTAATATATGGAGCCCATACATGAAACAATGTTGCCATGGAAAGTTTTACCAAGTGATGTTTGTTTCCTCTACCCAAGCAACATACACATATGTGTGCATTTAAAGTCATCTATATTTGTTTTACATGTATTGACAACTTTGGGTGTGCATATGTATGTATGTCGTTTGCAAAATCAATCATCGCTATGCTGGCTCACAATTTCCATGGCAAGTAAGGAATCTAAACAACAGCCAACAATGCCATATGGAAAGTAACATAAACTATTCAATTGATTTGGTAACTTTAGAACTTATCAAACAATGTTGTTATTGGCCTGTTTTATTGCTTTGCAATCATCACCTCTATATGGAAATAATAAATGAAATAATATTCATTGCTTTGCAATGATTTCCTCTATATGGAAACTTTTAGCCAATAGGCTATATGTGTGAACTTTGATTGGAATTTTTGTTAGCCTTTCCAGTTTTAAAGTTGGTTGGCAACAATGAGCAATGAATATATATTTTTATCTACCTCTGGATAGATATATATTGGTGTACATTTTTTTTGTTACCTGTATCTTTATCTATTTCATGGGTTTGATGCATAGATAGGAATTTTTTGCTTCGAAATATATTGCCACCAAAAATTATGTGCTTCTTTTGTTGTGTATTATTTTCCTTTTCGTGTGTGCAAATATGTATGTATGTCAAATTAGATGTAGGCAACATATACTCCTGCCTTTGTTTATTATTTTTGGAGGACAGTTGTTATTTGTTTCCTACTCAAAAGGGAATACTTACAATAATAGGGTTTATATTAGGCCTAATAAGAAACATTGATATCACCATTCATTATAGTGGCGGCTAGCGTATGTTCTTGCTCAGGGATTTGGTGAGAGCCAATCAAGCTCCATGACCCAATATGGTAGGGTGGAGAGCAGGGCTTGTTTTGTTTTGTTCCATTTCACTTTCCCTATGTATAGATATGCATATTTGTCAAGTTAGCTACAGAAAACATTCTTGCCTATGTACAACTGTGTGGATATGTGAAATTAGATGCTTGCAAATGATTGATATTACCATGCAATCCTATGCCAAGTGATGTTAATGTTCCAACTTATGCCAAGTGATTTTTATTTCCTTTGCTCCCAATGTGATTTCTATATTGACAGGTCCATGCATGGCTATATATGTGTGTTGTTTACTTATAAAATTTATCTCGCAGTAACAAAAAGATTAAAAACCTTCACAAAAAAGCACGAACCATAAATGAAACAATATTGGTTTCAACACTAAGGAAGATAAAAAAAACCCACACAAAAGACATGATATTAACTAATTTGCAACCATTCACACAAAATGGTTGCCATAAGTGAAACAATATAGACTAATCTAGAGAATTGCAATCATCACCATAGAATGAAAGTCACTTGAATGAAACAATATTGATATCAATAGTCACCTAGATGTGAAAACATACAAAGATAGTTTTTTTTCGATCTTTTCCACATTGTAGTCACCATTCATCCCTATGTTTAGATATGTATGTATGTGAGCTCAGATGCAGAGAACATTCATATATACTCCTTCCTATGTTTATTGTTTTCATATGGTAGTTGCTTTTTTTTTGTATCTCTATATTTAAAATTCTCCACATAAATTAGTCACTACTTGCTATCACACAACCTTGTTTCTATTCGTTGAGAATTACCGAGACATCTAACAAAACAATGGGTACATATGTTTTAATTGATAGTTGCACTTTTGTTGCTCGAGACCCACATCATGCGTTTATTGAAATTTCTTTTGTCAACTAAAACTTGTGGTACCTATTATTCTATGAAGTAATTGGCTCACAATTAGGATTTTCAAGTTATTTTTTCAAAAGAAAAGAAAAGGAAAAGCATAATCCACAATATTCATCAAATTACATCTACCCACATATGTTTAAAACCTTGTGAAACATAGCGAATGCTTGTGAAATTTTCAATTGGGCATTGTTGTCTCTCATTATGTTGCTATACCTGCTATCAGAGCCATGAGTGAGGAGGGTAAGCTTATGTGAGGGTGCAAGTTTGATCAAGTCTTGTCTAGCTTCTGTGAAGGTGGTTGGAAGTTATTTTGTGTTTTTTGCATTGAGCGATCATTGCAAAAGCACAAGAGAAGTGTCGCTTGTGATAATTTTTTGCTAGCTTAAGCAACACTTGCCATTTCAAGCCTCTAAAAACATTGCACCCACCTCTGACAAGGGAAAGCTTCTATTAAGGCCCAAGTGTGGTTAACCATCGTGGAATTTATGTGAAGGTGGTTGAATGTTATTTTATGTTCTTTGCATGGGGTGATGGTTGCAAAAGCTCTACAAAAGTGTCTGTTGTGATAATTATTTGCCCATTTCTTCTAGGCATGAATCTTGTATATAACACTTGAAAATAGAATTTATGATTCCAAGAATGTCCCATGAAGTAAACATAGTGATCAATATGTATCAATGATTTTTGCATCTAATATGACATACATACATATCTGTACATAGGGGAAATACATTGTCCACCACTGCGAACAATCACGGCATCAATATTCCACATAACACTCACAATATAGCTTATCATTCCAAAAAAAATTCCACCATGTATCAATTTTGTCTGCATTTTCTATGACATATATCCAAACCTATACGTTGCATTGTTCATCACTGTGGTCAATGGTTGCATCAATGTTCCATATAATGTAGATAAATACAGTTTATCATTGCAATAATGTGCAAATAGAATAAACAAATGCATTATATCTCCACATAGGTGAAATCCATTGTCCATCACTCTGATCAATGATGTCATCATGAAGACTTTTCTATTTCTTTACCAACCATCCCACCATTCAAAACAACACAAAACAAGTGATTTGTATTTATTTCTAGTCATTGTCAATAATGTAAAGTTGAATATTTGGTCCTCAAATTCTTGGTTATTGTAACATGGTGATTATGCATTTTAGTTATCACATGGCCTTTTACTTTCCATTGTCTACCTATTGTCTATATCTAGTTCCACATACATATATTTCCACACATTGTATCTCTATCTATATATATCTAATGAACAAACCGCTACAAATGCATCCAACGCATGCAATGCCTATATAGCTGCTTGGAAAGCAAAATTTGCACTAGCTTATAGGTATGATTGAGACCAGGCCTCATTTGTTTCCTATGGTGGTCCATGGCCCAATATTTTATGGTGGACGACAGGTTTGCTTTTGTTCCCTTCCATTTTATTTTATTTTTGCTATGGCCCAATCTGTGTTATTATTCATTTTAGCCTCAAAAGGAAGTTGTTTGAATGATAGACAGTATTGTAGACACCTAAATTTGGACACTTAATTTATCCAAATTTATCCCCTTTTGTCTAAACATCCTTTTATTTGCATTAATTAAGTAATATTACTATTATTTAATTAATACCTTTAATTCTTCTAAATCCATAAGGTATTCAATTAATAATTAAATACTTTACCCTCTTTGATCCCCTTTTCATCAAATGAATTAAATAAATATGACATTTATTTAATTCTTCACATGTCACATCTCTTTCTTAATCCTAACCCACCTCTTAATCCCTTCATTAGGGATGCGCACATGCCTAATCCTTGATTAGGATGTGTCACATCCTCCAACTTTTGCAAGATGGCTTCTAATCCTCATTTACCCTCTAATTATCTTCTAATTATTGATTAGTTAAGCCTAATCACTACCTTGGTCAACTCTCCCCATCCCCAAAGGAATTTTTAATTCTTTTGTATTAATCAAAGACTTCTCTCTTCCCCATGTGAATTTTTAATTCACATTTATTTCTCCTAGAATCCCCTTTTCCCATGCATCTTCTAGAATCTTTGACTTGTCACATCAAGTCACATGTGGACAAGTGCTTCCCTTTTTGGAGCCTTGTATTGTCCATGGGATTCTTCCAAGCATGTGAATTTTTAATTCACATTTATTCACCCAAGATTCTTCTCATCCCCCAAGGTACTTGCAAGGTTTTTCTTTCCTCCACATCACATTTCCTTCCACCTCACTTACACATCATCCATCCTAGGCCACTTCACCTGCCACTTGAGATGTGAGGGCTTGTGAGTCCTCAACTCACCATAGTCGTTCATCTTGGCCTTGGTGGCTTAATCTCAACTATTGAATTCTCTAGAGAATTCAATTTCTTCTACAAATTGCCCCCCTCTTCTAATGCATTTAACAAGAATTAACCATTTGCAACCTTATGCTACCAATTTGATTACTCAAGTTGCTATCATTATCTTAATCATTTAGTATAGCCATTAACACTTGCATCTAATCATATTGTCAATCTTGCATATAGCCATCTCCATAGCCATCTAGGGAGCATACAAGTTTACAATCACAAGGGCCAACTAAGGAATTTTAGCAGCAAAGAAGGTATAATCATTTATAATATCTATTTTATCTTCTTTCTTTGTGTTACCAATTTCTTAGACTAATCTTGAGGTGTCCCTTTGTATTTTTCTCTCATTTCATTATAGTTGTTTTGCATCTCTAGGATAGATAAAAGATTTAGGATCACATTTTTGGCATGCCTAGTGGGACCCACAAACAAGTTCCTTTACTTCACATTTGTTGTTGTTGAGATTGTTTGGAGGTACAAGTCGCAGAGGGGCAACTACGCCCTCCTGTTCACTGTAGAGGGGTGACTACACCCTCCTGTTCACTGAGAGGGGTGATTGTGCCCTCCGGTTTACTGTAGAGGGGTGACTACACCCTCCTATTAACTACAGAGGGGCAACTAAGCCCTCTTGTTCACTGCAGAAGTGCAATTACACCCTCTGTTCACTATAAAAGTGCGATTACATCCTCCTGTTCACTGCAAAAGTGTGATTACACCCTCTTGTTCACTGTAGAAGTGCAATTATGCCATCCTGTTCACTGCAAAAAGGGCAACTGTGCCCTCCATTTGACTATAGAAGGGAAACTACGCCCTAGATTGAACTCTATTTTCTAATGTTTGACTGCAGAAGGGTGACTACACCCCAAATTGAACTCTATTTTCTAACATTTTACTGCAAAAGGGTGACTACACCCCAGATTGAACTCTATTTTCTAACATTTTACTGTAGAAGGGTGACTATGCCCCAGTTTGAACACTGTTTCTAACATTTTATGCTAGAAATGCAACTACGCCCCAATTTGAATACTATTTCTAACATTTGACTATAGAAGGGCGACTACACCTTAGTTTGAATTTTGTTTTTTAATAGTTTACTACAGAAGGGTGACTACGCCCCAGTTTGAATACTGTTTCTATCATTTGACTGCAGAGGGGCGGATTTTCCCTTGTCCTAACTCTATTTTCTAATAGGTTGCTGTAGAGGGGCATATTTTCCCTTTTCCTTACTCTGTTTTCTGAGAAGTTGTCATAGAGGGGAATATTTTCCCTCCTGTTTATTGTAGTGGGGTGGTTTTTCCCTCCTATTTACTATAGTGGGGTGGATACGCCCCAAAACAACACATTTTGAGAGGTAAAACGGTCATTTTAGCTTCATTTTTTCTCCATTTTTTTTGCCTTATTTGGATTCTAACCTCCTAACAATATTTTTTGCAAGGATATTTGTGTTTTTGCTAACATCTTCACTCTTGTTTACTACAGTGGGGCAGATATTCCCCAAAACAACACATTTTGAGAGGTAAAACGACCGTTTTAGCTTCGTTTTTGCTCCATTTTTTTGCCATTTTTATATTCTAACCACCTAACATTGTTTGTTGCAAGGATATTTATTTTTTTGCTAACATTTTCCCTCCTGTTTACTGTAGTGGTGTGGATACGCCCCAAAACAACACATTTTCAGAGGTAAAATGACCATTTTAGCTTCATTTTTGCTCCATTTTTTTGCTGTTTTTAGATTCTAATCCCCTAACATTGTTTGTTGCAAGGATATTTGCATTTTTTATAACATTTTTTAGCATATTCTTGTGTAATTGACGAAGAACAAAGGATAAAACAACTAACATTTTCTTGCAGGGCCATCCGTTTGTTCAGATTTTAAAGGTTGTCCTTGTTATTTTCATTAATCTAGGAACATAGTTTAATTAGGGGAAGTAATATTTATTGCTTTCTATATTTTTTTTGTGTCACCCAAGGGGGCATTAGTTTTTTTTCACTTTCCCCTTGCACTTCGTGTGAGCCTGGGGAGTAGTTGGAAACGATTAGTGCCTTCTTTTTAGTGGGAACTGCTTGGGGATTTCATCACCCCAAGGGATGATTCCAACCACGCCTACCGGTGGGGTATAAAAAGGGGGAGAGAAAAATCTATACCTCAATCCAGTCGCATCATAATTGGCAGAGCATCGAAGCTAGGGTGATACCTAGATAGACATGAAGAGTTGGTCCGATCCTTTTAGTATCTCGTTGGGGTTCCCAACTCACGAGTGTGATGGGATGGTGTTCACGGTTGTGTCTCACGTACCAAGAGTATATCGAGGACTCCCTAGATACCTTGTGCATCTTGGATTAAGACCTTTATTGGCCATAGCCTCAACACTAATCATAGGATTTTGCTTGCTTAAAGTGTCTTCTTGTGAGAAACCAGTAAAATTTTGATAAGTCAGCCTCATTGTTATCATTCCAAGTCCTTTCCATAGTCATTCCATCCAAACCAAGTCCCTGTTTTCTGCAGAAGGGCTACTACGCCCTCTGGTTTACTGCAGTGGGGTGAATTTTCCCTGTAGTTTACTGTAGAGGGTTGAATACACCCCCCTGAATAGTGATTTTCACTCTGTTTGACCACTCCAAGTCTCCATTCAACTGTTTAACCATCCTAGGCCTTCATTTAACCATTCCAAGCCTTCATTTAACCATTCCAAGCCTTTATTAATCCATTCCAAGCATCCATATCCTCATTTCAAGATTTGTTCATCCTTTTTGATCAATCATTTACTCATTTCGAGCTTTCTTCTCCGTGACCTAAGATTCATTCATCCATTCCAAGAAATCATTTACCAGTTTTTAGTGCTTGTTCATCCACTCCTATCATTCATTTTCCCAATCTGATCATTTATTTCCTTAATCCGATTATCTAACACCCCATTCCAATCACCTCTATGTTCATTCTAACAACCTGTTTACCCACTCGAAGAGTCCAAAAGTAGTGGGGTGAACTTTCCCCTACAGTGGGGTGAACCTACCCTACAATGGATCAAATCTTCCTTGCAAAAGGGAAAATTCACCCCTCTATGAGGGCAGATCCACCCTAGAAGGGAAAATTCACCCCTCTGTAGCAAAAAGTTGGCAAATAGACAATAAATAGATCCAGCTTCCAAATCCGACTAGCAAAACCAATCCCATCATATCCTTCAATCCAATCCTAATCTGAGCTTCAATTCAATCCTAATCTGAGCTTCAATCCAATCCTGATCTGATCTTTACTCCAATCCTGATCTAAGCTTAACTTAAATCCTAATCTGAGCTTTAATCCGTCTGCATCCAAGATCCCTCCAATCTTCCTCTAATCCATTCTTTTGTCCTTTCATCACCCATTTCCACCTTTCTAATCCACATCTATCTAATCCAACATCATGAATCCTTCACTAATTCAACCAAAAATAGTAATCAAGGGAAACCCTAATTACATTGATGACAATAACGAAAGCCTTGTCGATCAAGATGTATATGACATGGATCCCCTTGATACTATCATTGCTAGTAAGCTTTTCCCAACTACTTTCCAATATCCAATCCCCTCTCTAAGCTATCTCATTACATCTACACCTAATAATGCTCCTTATGCTACCTTTGACAAGGGACATCCATTATCTTCATCACCCGCATCTCCATCATATCCTCCCTCTACATCATTTTCTTATCTAATATCCATGTCTTCTTATCCCAATCTAGTATCCCAACATCCCTATTATAATCCCTTGTCCACACTTGCATACCCTAATCCTTCATCCACATATGCTTGCTATCCTAATATTCCATACCAATCTACCTATCCTAATCCTCCTTATCAGTCTACCCATCCTAATCCTACATTCACTCCTTATCCTAATCCAACATCCACATTTTCTTATCCTAATCCAACATCCACATTTTCTTATCCTTACCTTACATCCACACCGTCCACATCCTCCTATCCTAATCCACCATCCCAATGTCCCTATCTTAATTCCTCATCTACGTCCTCCAACATCAATGCACAATCCATGTACTTCTATCAAAACACACCATCCCCATATCCCTACCTTAATCCTCCATCCAATCCTAATCCTCCATCTACTCCTTGTCCTACATCCAATCCCATTCCCCCATCTAATCCCAATCCTCCACCAATCCCTAATCCTTCATCCACTCCTACCTCGCCATCTAAACCTAAAGTAAGTAAGTTTCTCACTCTAGAAGTTCTCAAAGAACTCATGACAAAAAAGACACCCCTAGCTCCACCACTCGAAGTCGTGGGACCATGCCGTCCCAATCCACCATCCAGGGTCACTAGTGATGAGACCCCTCTCCAGTCCCCACCTATCATTGATCCTACCAGCCCTAGCACCACTCAAACCGTCGAAGCCATCACATCCTCTGAATCCACTGAGCCCCCCTCTCCTACTCTAAGATCGTCCTAATCCATCACAAATCCACAAATCCAATCCCATCCTCTCACTCCTAGTATCACTACAATCCCTCCTCTTTACATGCATGAATCCTTCATCCTTCCACCTCCCCTACTTGAAGAACCCATCCAACAGGCCTCCATTATCATGCCACCCACACAAGAAGAGTCATGCCAAGAGCTTGATCCAAAGCATGATAGCATACACTATTCTCCAGATCAAGATCCTACCATCCCATCCAGTCCACCTCAAGATCATAGTCTCCCATCCATTCCATCCCATGATCTCCTTTATTCCACCACTCCATCTCATGAGCCCTTATCTCCATCTCTATCACATGAGCCCTTATCACCCGCTACCATAGATCCAAATCTTATCATGTCACCTAATCCCTCTCTTGATCCCTCACCACTCACTCTTGATCAGGATGCTGCTACCCCATCACCTCCATCTCATGATCCTCCATCGTTGCCTAAACCTACTATCCCCACACCACATTTATATCCCCTTGGTACTCTCACATTCTTCCATGGTGGTCTCCTTGCTAAAGAGAAACAAAGCATATAAACCACCCATCATCCTTCTCCTAACAATGGACTCGCATAATTTTTCTAGAATAACAAAAATCCTATCATGGATCGAATGCTAAAGAACATGAACTATCAAGGAAAAGGTTTAGGCCTTCATGAGCAAGGTATTTTAGATCCCATCTAGGTCAAAGAACAACTCTATATGTGAGGACTTGGACCTATTTCCCAAGATTCACAATCTAACAATGTTGGTACAACCTCTATACATCCTCAACGAGCCCGGTTCTTCCAAAAGAAATATAGGCTCTTCCCATCGCTCCACTAGATCATATGCTACCATCCCTCCTCCTCCATCGTATCACCTCAAAACAACCATCCATATCCCTGGACTTCATCTACTCCATCCATTTTGGGTCCTTACATCCCTCCATTCAACATATCCCATCCTTCATCTACTCCATCCATCTTGGGTCCTTATGTCCCTCCACCCACTATGTCTGTTTTAGGCCCTTATATCCCAAAATCACCTCCCCCATCTCATCCTATTCATCCTTTCATCCATCCATCACCTATCCATGTCGCCCATCATAAACATCCCACTCTCATGTCCCCTAATCAGGATCAACAAAGGCATGTACCCGCACATCCTCCCTCTACACATAATTCCCATAATCCTACCTCCATCTCTCCACATCATCCACCTCCTCACACCCATCCCATTGCTATTAAAAGCACTTTGGATGTTAAAGTAAAAATGCATAAATCTAAACATCCAGATGATTCTAAAGCTCCTCATGTCCCCTCTAAAAGACATGTTGGTCCAAAAAGAAAAATCAAATCCAAAATCCAAATCCAATCCAAAAGCAAAATCATATCCATCGGCCACAAAGGCCCACCAAAGAAAAAAGATGCAATACCTTCAAATAAAAAATTTGTAACAACATCCAAAGTTGCTAATCCAAAAGCTAATCATACACTCTCGTCACTCCTCAATCTGTTTTGGGTCCTTATGTCCCAAAATTCACTATCCCATCACCTCCATTATCCCCACATTCTCCATCCATTAATCCTCCTATCATTTCACATCCACCACCCTATATGCCGATGTTGGTCCTAAACTCATCGCCCCATCACACACCTATCCCATCATTCCATCCATACACTTTCTAGCATCCCATCCATTATCCCCCATATCTCCCCACCCAAACCCTTTAATCCATTCTCTTGCATAATCCATTTATCATAATAGGGTTGTACCAACGTCAAATAGTCGCCTCACACATGGGCTCTTAATACCTCATATGGAACTTGATTGGATATCCTTCTCACGTATCCACTTATCCATATCCCTATCCTTATCTATCTTCCTATACTATCACAAAAGTCAAAAAATCCAAAAAAGTCAAAAGTAAAAAAATCCAAAAATCCAAAAAAGTCAAAATAGTCAAAAAAGGTAAAAAAAAGTCAAAAAAGTAAAAAATAAATAAATCAAAAAATCCAAAAAAGGAAAAAATATATAAAAAAGTAAAGAGAAATAATTCTTCCAATGGTGAAAACTTGGCAAACAAGTGCCTTGGATAAGTACCATGATGAAAACCTGGAAAACATGCATCATGCATAAATCCCCATTCATCATTTTCCATACTTGGGGGCAACTTCGTGATATACACCCCCTCCATTCATTATGCTTCCTACTATGCTTCCAGCTATGCACCCATCTTCCTACTATACATCCTCTTCATTAAGCCCCTCCATCCCACCTATCTTATGCATCCTACCATCATATCTCATTTATCTCCAATCCCTTCATCCTTCTTGATCAAAACAAGGGCACCTATCTATGCATGCTTCGGACACCTCTCGATATACATTCCCTTCATCCATGCTCTATCCTAATCCTTATCCACATCCTCTACCTTCTTTCTCCACTTGTCTTGCATCCCTCCTGCCTCATGACACATGACATATTTAGAGTGGGGGAATCTACTTCCTTTGTGACAGAAGTCCTTGGAGACATCATCCATGATAACAATCTGTTCCATCTACCCATCATTATCTTCCTATCCATTCAAACAATCCCTTTCATCTCCCCATCCTCATCTTCCTATCCATCCCAATAATCCCTTTCGTCTCCCCATCCTTATCTTCCTATCCCTCATAGCATCCCTTTCATCTCCTCATCCTTATCCCTTTATTCATCCATCATAGCATCCCTTTCAGCTCCCCATCCTACTCTTTCTATCCACCCATCTTTCTATTCTTATTCGTTCATCCCTATCCTCATGCCATCTTGTAATCCCTTGTCATTGGTATCTAGCTATAGGCCACTCACCATGCAATCCAATGCTTCCTTTGCACATCTTTCCAATCTCCTATCACTTCTCATCATTCATCTCTCCATCATATCATTAGGTCCCAATACATCTTTTGCTGATTTGGATAACTATCCAATCCCTGAGCTTCGTATGATTGTCATCATCCTATCCAATACACTAGGTCAATCTTATCTTATCGTATGATCGGTCCCATCATTTTATCCCCTTATCCAGGGTTATCTCATCATCCTTTATCCACTGTTTTTCTTTGGCCTTTTGTCGAACTATGTTGCCCCTATGCTTTCACATAGGCAAGGTTGATCATTTGATCTGCCCTCGGGGCTCCTCTATCATCTATCATCGGTCTTATTGATTTTGTTCATCCGGTCTTTGTCCTCCATCATCACGGTCTCCATTGTCCTCTTCCCACTTTTATCCATGGTCATTTGTCAGTCTTTTATCAAACTATGAGGGCTCTACACTTTCACATAGGAAAGGCTAATCTTTGATCGGCCCCCGAGCCCCTAGGTCTTAGGGTGTGTCAATCTTGTGTCTTGTGTCTCCTCTCCTACATTGTGTCGTCAAGTATTCCCTTATCTAGCTAGTTCTCCACAAATGAGATCCACTCGTATCATGAAGATCCAATTAGTTTTGAATATCCTATGTCATATTGATCTTTTAGTTTAGTATCCATCATCGGTCTCAACAGGATGTATCCTTCCTAACAGACCTCATCAACCCCATCCATCCTTATGATCCTATGGCAAAAGAAATTTGAAATTGATTGCACGATCTGTTGATACTTTTGGCTTTTGTTTATCATTTGAGCTCCCTATCATCACTTGTCATGGTTGCCTTGATCCATCATATCATGGTGTGCTTTGACTAGTCAACATAGGGGTGTATCTTGATATGTTTTCTTTGTTGTTGTCTTCCTGGTTGTCCCACTTAGTACCCACCAAGACTACTCTGGTCTTTTGTTATGCTGGGACATCCTCTTGTGCTTGTGGTTATCCCAATACCTGGCCCAACCAAGGTCATCATGACTTTGGGGTGTTGGGATAGCCTTCTTGTTTGTTGTGCTTGTTTCATTCATTAGACACTAATCTGTCTTGGTCCTTTATACCTTGGTGTATCGTGTCTTATACTATAGCAAAAGTCAGTGCTCCAAAGATGGAAAATTACATTAGCATTGCATTTCATTTTTCCATCCCATCATCTTACATGTATCCTCCATTCTCTCATCTATCAAAATCCCCCCATCCATTCATCCTTCATCACTCTCCCTTCCTAGTCTCCTCTCACTTATCATCCTCTCTTATCCATCACTTTGAATCCTCTTCCTCATCTCCCCTTTCATCGTCTCATCCATTTCGAGAGCACACCCATGTTATCTCGCACTCGCCTGTCCTCTCGAGGGGGCATCCTCCATCCCTAACCTTCATTTTAACTCCCATCATCTTTATTCTTAGTCATTCCGTTGATGGTTGGGGCATCTTTTCCAATCTAACCGTCTTCTTCTGAGTTCTATGTTTTAATATTCTTTGAAATGTTGCTACTTTGTAACACCATCTCAAAGATGGGAAAAATGTGGACACCTAAATTTGGACACTTAATTTATCCAAATCTATTCTCTTTCGTCTAAACATTATTTTATTGGCATTAATTAAGTAATATTACTATTATTTAATAAATACCCCTAATTCTTCTAAATCCCTAAGGTATTCAATTAATAATTAAATACCTTACTCTCTTTGATCCCCCATTCATCAAATGAATTAAATAAATCCTCACATGTCACATCTCTTTCTTAATCCTAACCCACCTCCTAATCTCTTCAGTAGGGATACATGTGCACATGCCTAATCCTTGATTAGGATGTGTCACATCCTCCAACTTTTGCAAGTTGGCTTTTAATCCTCATTTACCCTCTAATTATCTTCTAATTACTGATCAGTTAAGTCTAATCAATACCTTGGTCAACTCTCCCTACCCTCGAAGGAATTTTTAATTCCTTTTTATTCATCCAAGAATTCTCTCTTCCCCATGTGAATTTTTAATTCATATTTATTCCTCCTAGAATCCCCTTTTCCCATACATCTTCTAGAATCTTTGACTTGTCACATCAAGTCACATGTGGACAAGTGTTTCCCTTTTTGGAACCTTGTCTTGTCCATGGGATTCTTCCAAGCATGTGAATTTTTTAATTCACATTTATTCACCCAAGATTCTTCTCATCCCCCAAGGTACTTGCAAGGTACTTGTCCTTCCTCCACATCACATGTCCTTCTTCCACCTCACTTACACATCATCCATCCTAGGCCACTTCACCTTCCACATGTCAAGATGTGAGGGCTTGTGAGTCCTCAACTCACCATAGTCGTTCATCTTGGCCTTGGTGGCTTAATCTCAACCATTGAATTCTCTAGAGAATTCAATTTCTTCTATAAATTCCCCCCTCTTCTAATGCATTTAACAAGACTTAACCATTTGCACCCTTATTCTACCAATTTGATTACTCAAGTTGCTATCATTATCTTAGTCATTTAGTCTATCCATTAACACTTGCATCTAATCATATTGCCAATCTTACATATAGCCATCTCCATAGCCATCCAAGGAGCATACAAGTTTACAATCACAAGGGACAACCAAGGAATTTTAGCAGCAAAGAAGGTATAACCATTTACAATATCTATTTTATCTTCATTCTTTGTGTTACCAATTTTTTAGGCTAATCTTGAGGTGTCCCTTTGTGTTTTTCTCTCATTGCATTATAGTTGTTTTGCATCTATAGGATAGATAAAATATTTAGGATCACAAGTATATTAAGTGTAATAAGGAACATTGATTTGACCATTCATCAGAGTGGTGGACACCCAATATGGTAGGGTGGAGAGCAAGCCTCATTTTTTTGTGTTCCATTTTCTATTTGCTATCCCACAATTGAAATGCTCACTTGAACTGGGTTTTGTAGCATTATGTGTGGACCTACCTATCTATTTTTCTAGATATTGCAGGATACATACCAACAATTATAGTGCACCATGAATCAAACAAGAGGATCATCTCCAACAATTGTGTTCATTGCCATCATCATGAAATGTTGCTATTCTTCATGGTAAGTGTATTTCTTCTCTTTCCCTCTTCATTACTATGCATATAGAATCTCCACCATTACTAAATTCGCTTTCTTACCATTTTTTATATGTGACCTATAGTTGTGGTATTACATATATTTTACTTATACATTAAATTGATTATTGTTCTCTAGCTTACACTATATTGTTTTATTTTCGATAAGGTGCTATTGAAAAGGCTATATTGTTTTATTTTTTGATAAGGTGCTATTGAAAAGGCTATATTATTTCAATTTTTGATAAGGTTTTGTTCAGAGAAGAGTGCATTTTTTGCATGGATTTGTTACTGTGATTTTTTGTGGGTTTCTTTTTATGGCTTGCATTTTGTGGCTTATGTGTAGCTAAATCCTAGTGAAACCATTTTAGATTGCAACTACATTCCATTTATAGACAAGGTGTACAGATCCCCAAAATGCTAAATAGCTTTACAATTGCATGCTTGCATCATTTATGACCTTCACCTACATTGGATCTATATACAATATAAAACTATATATCTTTTATTGCATTTCTCATTTCACAACTCCATGTCAATTTATTTTAAAATGTATAGCATTGACTTGAACTCAACTAATTTCCTCGGGTGCCAAAGCATTTCTTTCACCATTGATCAAAGTGGTGGGACAATTAATGTTTCTCCTCGGGGGTTTGGTGAGAGCGTATGAGGTTCCATCAACCAATATGGTAGGGTGGAGAGTAGGCCTTTTTTTTGTGTTCAAACTACAATCCATTGCATGCACAAGGTATCCCTACATTTAATTTAATTGTTGCATTCCACTACAACTGCATTGCATATTATTTGTTATAGATTGTACAAGTCTATATTTTCTCATTCATTTATTGTCTACCAATGGCATGCATTTATTGCACTAAACTTCACATTATTCTTTCATGCTTGCAAAGCATACTCAACCCAAACAATCCTCATTCGTGGATGTTTTGATGCCATTAGATCTTGTATAAAGTCAATAGGGGCCAAAACATTGCTTTCACCATTGATCACAGTGGTGGAAAATCTATTTTTTTGCTCAAAGGTTTGGTGAGAGCGCATGATGCTCCATGACCCAATATGGTAGGGTGGAGATTAGGCCTTCTTTTCTTGTCTTCATACTACATCTTGTCACGTGCACAGGGTATGCCTATATTTTATTTATTTCATTCCTTCCATTACAGGTTCATTTCACATTATGTATTATATCTCTTGATTTATATATTGTTTATCAATTACAAATGATAAATGTACTAAACTTCACATTTTATTATTATTCTTGCAGAGCATACTCTAGCCATAATGGGGATTTTGATGAAGTAATGTGTTATAAACAACCTTTCAGAATAATCATAGTGATTGCAAAATTAGTCACAATGGTCAAATAAACAATTAGATCCTCATATCTACTCTATATTAACTATAATAAGGAATATTCATTTCACCATTGATCAAAGTGGTGGATGATGTATGTTCTTGCTCGGGGGTTTGGTGAGAGCCCATGATGCTCCATGACCCAATATGGTAGGGTGGAGAGGAGGCCTCATTTTGTTTTGTTTCACTTTATATTTCCTATGTGCAGATGTCTATGTTTCTGACAGAAGATTCAGACAAGATTCATTTCTTTCATAGGCTATATATTGAGTGTAATATTAAAGATTTCTTTGAACATTGATTACATTGACACAACAATCCCAAACAGAATGAAAAAATGTAGTTCAAAGTTAACATCAACAGAATCAAATGGATGCAATTATCTCTTTATTGTTATGGTTGTCCACCACTTATGCAAATATAGTTATTCGAGAATTGTATGTCCTATTGCAAATCAATAATATTATAAGCTTTCAAATAATTCTATTATGCTTGACATTAGCATACATATATATCCGTACATAATGGTAATAAGAAATAACAACACAAAATCAATGTTCCAACCAAAACTTACAATATATACTGCCATTTGCTACGTGAAAATATCCACACACCCTCTTCTCTCTCTTAGATTGCATTACACCCATTTGTTCTTCCATCTGCCTATCGGCTCATTGTTGCATGTCGCTACACAAAATTTCTAGTATATAATGATATAACAAAGTAAAGCTAAAAAAACATGCTTTCTAATAAATTTGGTTTTGTGCACAAATCATCCATAATTCACCTTTCAAGAAGTCATAAAGTTCTAAGAATCATAAATGTAAGAATAATTGATACATCAAAATAATGCAAGAGAAATAATAATCTTCAATAAACAAAGAGAAAAATAAATTTATAATAAGAAGCAATCATATCCATCTCAATAAAAGTTAATATCATTTTCTCATAAAATTTAAGTACATTCTATTAACAAATAATTGATGAAGAGAAAAATTACAGCCTTCCAAAACGTAGAAAGGAACCCACGTTCATTCATTTTCCCCTCTTATAACCTCAATTATTGTGTGCGTGCATTAACCCCTTTAAATAGACAAATTGGGGACACCCCCAACTTTTATGTAAGGAGAGAAAGGAATCCAATTGTAGCCTTTGGTTATCCTCCCTAAAATACATAACACCAATTATATAATGAAATAATATATTTTATATTTAAGAAAAAATGGGTGCTCTTTCCTAAGTTCGATCTTACCCACTAATCGAACTCTAATCATTGAACAACTAAATGATTAATATATTTTCATCTCCAAAATTATTATCTTTGGTAACTTATAAACATTAAACAAACTATCTTAACACAAGAATAAACATAAAAACAACCCAATAAACAAATTAAGTACAAAAATTTCCCTTTAATTATTTCATTCTAGTCATCTAATTACCTTTCCCAATTAATAGGGAATGCAAGTGTTCTCCCTTAATTTTACAATAAGTGCCTCAAAATCTTAATATAAACAATCCACTCGAACAGAACTTAACAAGTAATGTCCCAATCCAAACTATCCCTAATAAAAATAGTGAGAATAGAACATGATGGGACACTACAATAAGCAGTTGTCACTCAAGAAACCTTTTCTCATGGCTCCTTTCTTATTAGTCTAGTGTGTATTGAGCATTCCCCTCTATATGTTAAAACACAGGAAAACAATGGGTCGTACCATCATTTTAAGCCACTACTACAATGACATGATCTAATATTCTTCAAGTGGCATCCGACAAATTCATCGTCGTCAACAATTCACCGCAGGAAAATTCACCGGCATGACAAATTCACCTCAAGTAAAATTCACCACTAGCAATTCACCCCCATGGAAAATTAATCACAAACTTTTGATGTAATGAATTTTCCATGGCGGTGAATTACTGGTGGTGAATTTTCCTTGAGGTACATTTGTCATGGCGACAAATTGTTGGCAATGGATTGCTCGTGGTGAATTTTCTTAGAGCCCTTCAAGCTTATTTTTAAATGGTTTTTTCCCATTTCCTTCCATTTTCTCCCTTTCTTTATCAGATTCTCTATCCACTCACTAAGTGGAGGTACCAAATTCTAATTTATACCTGCTATTTGTTTAAAATTAATTCTGGGTGACTAAAATCATGTACATTGAGCTGTGCTTTGCTTTTCTTTTGGCCAACTACAAACATGCCCATGGCAAAGGCAACCAGAGATGACCCTCTAACGTTAAATATTTGTTCTTCGCTTTTTCTCACAATTTCTTCCTTTCTTTTCATTTATTTATTTTTTGAACACAGTGAGGGTATCAAATATACTATCATACAGATACATATCGTATCTGATGTCTTTAGCTTCAGTATGGTATTGCATAACGTAACATATATTTGCTATGTAACACTGCGTGGCGTTGATGGAATCTACAGACGGGCGGACATACACCGTACTATTGGTATTACGGCGATAAGACTTGAGTGGAGCTGATTTGTACTGTGCCATGTAAAAAGCAAATTTCTGAAATAAACAACTATGAACGACTCATTATCCTCAGTCCTCTCCACGGCAAGCAATGCATGTTAAGAGCTTTATATCCTCCTTCCCCCACTAAAAATATGCCGGACCAACCAGTAGAGTGACTCGGTTGCTTTGTTATTGAATCAATGCATAAAATATTACAGGAAGAGGGCAGTCAAAAGACTGCCAAGAAAATGACTCGCTCTTTATTCTTCTTTCTTTTTTCCTGCTTTTGTTGACATTTGTTGCAAAATTTTCCACAAATTTTCCCAGATTTTCCCAGATTCCCTATTGTGAGGATAGAAAATGTTATGTATATTTGATTAGCTTTAGCTTTAGTTAATTATTCTCCACAAACCAAAAGAAATCCTACTAAGAGGGGTCAACCCTTAAATGAGAGAATCTTGTTATGTGAGGCTACACAATGT
Source organism: Sequoia sempervirens (assembly GCA_007258455.2). Taxonomy (NCBI): domain Eukaryota; kingdom Viridiplantae; phylum Streptophyta; class Pinopsida; order Cupressales; family Cupressaceae; genus Sequoia; species Sequoia sempervirens. The sequence continues at coordinate 72,458,201 of VDFB02058242.1, forward strand.
CATTGGACATACACTGCATATTTGTTAGTTTTTTTTCAAACGTTGGTGAGCCCACTAGAAGCATGGCATAGATAACTCTCTCATCTCATCACCTTCCTTGTTCTTTTTACCTTCTCCTTAATAGATGTGAAGGTATTAAATACTATTGTATTTGCGTCACTTTTTATCATCGTCTCGTCAAATTAAGTGAATGCTTAATTATTATTATTAATTTTATTGATCTACTTTGTAATTTAATATTAAATTAAATTTTATTGCATATAAATTATATATTTGTTTTTTTTTTTAATCGGTAATGAGGATTATTTAGATTGGCCCCACATCAATGGAGGTCACAAGGAGGACCTCCTCCCCTTAAACATATTCAGCTTAGAACCATTTATTCAAATTTATTCAACTTACAAGCCACAATGGAAGTGGAAGAGCCACCACTTGGAATTCCAATTTAAGATGTCACTTTCGGGGATTCGAACATGGATCTCCATCTTGAGAACCATATGGCCTTGCCATTTAAGTACAACCCCATTGACTATATATTTGCATTTTAATATTAAATTAAATTTTGTTATATAAATTGTATCATTATAAGTTATTTATATCTTGTTTAATGTTTTTTTTATTATATTTTTTATTAGATTAGTTAGTTCATATATAAAAGTTAAGAAAGATTAAAATTTAAAACATTCTACAAATAATTATTAATTAAATTTTCATATTTGGTATGCTTATTTATTTTAAGGTTGCTATGGAATCATTATGCTTTCTTTTTCATTGCGTGGTCTTTGCATGTTGGTGCATGCAAGGGCATACTCTCTAATCTTAAAACTACACTCATGTGGTGATTTGGTTAGGTTATTTCTTGTCGTAACTCGATTTTCTACTTCTTTTTTGTTGGTTGTTTATATGATTTGGGCCTAAGGATCTACATATGGTAGGATTTGGAGAGAACCTATGGGTCCCTTGTCTTTTTTTTTAAGAATATTTTTTGAATTGATGAGGCTACTCATCAACTCAAAATTACTCTTAATTTTTTTATGTAGGTTATGCATGAAGCTATATTTGATAACAAGTTTGATAATCATCTTCAATCTAATGGTTGTTTGCAAAAGAGCGAGGCTCATCTCATTCTTGTTATTAATCTTGATATTATAGCTTAAGATGTTCTTTATTTATTAGAGCATTCTTTGATTATAAATTTATGGGTTTGAATGACATGTTAACTTTCCTTGAGAATTGGACACATTCTACTTGGTAGCTAGAGGGGGATATGGAGGTTATGTTAGTTACAAATGATGTCTTCTTTGTAATTTTTTCTAGAATGGTTGATCAAAATTAGCTTTCAGTGGAGGACATTACTTTCATAATCAAGTTATCTTGTTGATTAAACCTTGGCATGTGAGATTTAATTTGGTTGAAGATCTTCCAACTAATATTTTGGTCTAGGTGAAATCTCAAAGTTATGTCATGCACTTTTATATCAAATTTTAACTTAAATCTATAGAAAGTAATATATACATTTTTTTATTTTGAAATGATATAAGCCAATGAAATGTATATTTATGTTCTAAAAATGTTGAGTTATGGAATCAGTAAGTCATTTTGCATGGGTAGTTTACATAAATGATTAATTTATTGTTTATCTCTTTTGTTCTCTCCCATATTGATTAAATTGCATTGTTGAAAGAGCGATTTTCAACAGATAAAAGAGCTAGACACAAACTCTGTACTATGCACCGCATTTGTCATTGTTTGCTTTAGTTAGATTGCTTGTCTTCTATCAAACAGTTGAATGTGGCTTTCCCACCATCTATCACTTGTGATTCCTAAGTGTTTTCCTAATAGCTTTTTTACAATTTCTCTATTTTATGTTATCATGTGATATATGGTAAGAGCCTTTGAGATTTTCCATGGACCTTGCCTAGTTTTGTTACGCAGGCAGGTTGAATTTTTCCTTTGTCTATACATTTTGGAAAACACAAATAAGAAGATATATATATCCATATGTACACATGTATATATTTATCTATATATATCAATATATCTAAATGATAACATATTTCATCCAAACAAATTAAGCATGTTAAAAATTACACAATTTTAAAGATTAAACAATAATCCTTGTTATAGGATCAATAGACTACTTTGTTAGAGGTAGCTTCAAATAGATGAGTGGAAAACAATATCATAAAATGTTATTGATAGTTAAACAGATGAGGGAAAAACAATATCATGAAACATGTTAATAGAAGAAAACTGCTAGCCTCTTTTATTTTATATGTATATTATTTCATTTATATTCCCACAGAAATATGAATATGCATTCAATAAAATCAGTGTATTCCACACTCTCTATTTCAAATTCTTTCATGCTCCTACGACTGAGTTCAATGCAGCTCATCCTTGTTGGACAGAATCAACACTGTATGTAAGTATGTTACTTTCTCATTATCAATAGACAACTTTTGTTATCTAATTGCAGAAATTATTCACTATTTTCAAGCTCACATTGTATATATTAATTTTACCCGTATACTCACTCTTTATCCTTTTTTATTTCCCTTGGTCATGCACTAACATACCTTTGTTTTCTGTTTGTAGGAACTACGTCTAAGCATGCAAAGGGATTTGAAAACCAAGTTACATTTTTTCTTTCAAGTTCTCACACCAAAGAGAACACAACAATATCAGATATTATATATGGAAACAATAGAGTTTTCCCAAGATTCTTGTTGTTCGATGTATAATGAAACTCCATAACATATCTCATGGATTTTTCATACGTCTTTTGCTCGAGGGTTTGGCTAGAGTCCATGTGGCTCCATGATGTCAATATGGCAGGGTGGAAAACAAGCGCGGGTTTTCTGGTTTCCCATTTCACATCATCCATTTGTCGTTACATACATATATTTATATGCACAAATTCTTGTATACATTCACTATTATGTTTTCATACTTTCTTATTCTCAATAGACAGCCTTGGTTAACTAATTGCAAAAATTATTCACTATTTTCAGGCTCACATTGTATATATTAATTTTACCCCTATACTTTCTCTTTATCCTTCCTTTTTTATTTCCCTTGGTTTTCCACTAACATACCTTTGTGTTCTGTTTGCATGAACTAGGTTTAAGCATGGAAAGGGATTTGAAAACCAAGTTACGTTTATGCTTTCAAGTTGTCACACCAAAGACAAGACAATAATATCAGATATTATATATGCAAACAACAGAGTTTCCCAACATTCTTGTTGTATAATGTATGATGAAACTCCACAACATCTCTCTTGGATGTTTCGTAATTCTTTTGCTTGGGGGTTTGGCTAGAGTCCATGCAGCTCCATGATGCCAATATGGCAGGGTGGAAAACAAGCATGGGTTTTCTAGTTTCCCATTTCACATCATTCTTTTTTTTGTTACATACATATATGTATATGCACAAATTCTTGTATAGATTTACAATTATATTTTCCATATTGCCTCGAAACAAGGTGTGCCTTCTAATTCAATTAAAATAATAATGTATGCTAAGTTTCCATGATATCTACCATGCATGTTTCTTTCTTCTCTCACCTAGGGCTCTTGATATTGGTCATGCACAAACAATCGTGGGTTTTTTAGTTCTACATTTAATTCCATACATTTGTTCTTACATATATATATGTCTAGACAAATCGTTGGATACATTTGGTGACATCTTTCTGATGTTCCCTCCAAATGATGTGTACCTTCTAATTCAATTAATATACCTTGAAAAAGTATGCATGTCGTTTGAATCCCAAAATTACAGAGTTGATACTACTTATAACATCTTCACTTTTTGCAAAACCCATTTCTAATGACCATTATAACTAAACTAATGGAATCACTTTTCCAAAACACATAACTATACTAATCAAATCACTTTTTCAAAAGCTTACTTGTTAATTTGATCTTAGGAAGACAACAAATAATGTACAATTTGATAGCCACTATGTAACTGGTAAATCTCATTCCATAACACAAAAAACCTTTTCCCATTTTAATTAATCAAAGAATTGATTTACCTATACAAAAACATCAAATATACACGCTATTAACACAAAATATATAAAACCTTAAATTTTGGACAAAAATTATTATTATTAAGAAAACTAATACTTAAAAAATTTCAATTGTATTCAATTGAGAAAATGTGATTTATAAAGAAAAATTTTATTTGAAAATCATTTTCCTAATATTACTTATTAAAATCGCTGATAATTAATTAATTGACGTTGCAAGTAATGGATACATTGTAAAAAATGAAAATGACATGTAGTTCTATTTTACATTTCCACAATCAGCTTCCAACGAAAAATAACTGATATGGAAGCTCAAAAAACAATCTCCTCATATACACAAATGCTTTTTAATCTTTGGTGCATTGCTTCTCACATAACAATAAAGAAGTGTACTCAAACATAGGGTTTACAATGGTGTATAATGCTCGAAATAAATGTAGAAATGTAGAAAAATTTATACATAAGTCATATTCATATTATCCATCTAATTATTCCTTCCAAATATCTTTGTTTATTATAATGTACTCTATAGATTTTAATCTCAATTAACTCCTATGTCAAAATATTCACCCCCAATACCTTAAATTTTGGACAAAAAATATTATTATTAACAAAACTAGTAATTTACAAATTTAAATTGTATTCAATGCAGAAAATGTGACTTATTATGAAATATTTTATTTAAAATCATTCATAATTAATTAATTGAGACTGGTAGTAATTGATACATTATAAATGATGAATTCTACATTCTCGCAATCAATTGCCAGCTACAAATTATTGATATTGAAACACAAAAATCAATCTCCTAATTTACACAAATGCTTTTGTCCCTTAACAATAAAGAAGTGCACTATAAGATGGCTTTAAGACGTTCTACAATGCTTGGAAAAAATGTAGAGATGTAAAATAATTTCTACCCAAGCCATATAGATATCTTTTACTACACACATAGCTTTACTTTCCTTTCAAATTCTCTTTACTCTGTGAAACACAAGCTTTCTCCTTTCCTCCCATTGATCTACCTTTTATGGTGGGCCCCTATCAACTGATCATTGCATGCTATGCATGTGATTGCTAGTCTAGAGATTTACCCTTTTTTAGAGGTTTTTTGTGGTTTGTTTTGATTCTTCTAAAGATAGATAGGTTGTGTTAGATAGTGGAGAATGGGAATGGGATTTGTATCCTCTTTTAATTTGGCCTTGGTCTTGAATTCCTTTAATGCTTTGAAGGAATCCATTGACATAATGTCTATTTGGGTGAGAATTATGTATCTTTCCTTATAGTTTTGGTGTACTTCTACTTATGAGGTGATTGATAATGTTCTTTTCATTTAGTGATGGTGGATTTTTCTTCTAAGACCTTTACTCACACTTATTTTTATTATATCTTGGTGGTAGTTGATATGTTGAAAATGTTTAGTGAGATTGTGCTATAGGTTAATGTTCAGTATTGGTCTTAGCAAGTGAATTGTGAGGGTATTTCTTTTCATTTAGGTATTGTTTCATGATAGAGAACTTGGCCTCTAATTTATCTCATGGTTCAGATTGTAAGTTGTCTTCTTTAATTTGGTGGAGAAATGCTTCTTCCAAGCATCTTACAATGTATATTGAAGATTCTATCACTAATTTTGGGGATTTGAAGCCTTTTTCATCCATTTTGAAAACTCATTTCTTTGGGTTTGGTGAGACTCCTGCTTTTTTAGTTGGATAATCTTGATGCTTAAAAATCTATTTTTCTTGAAGTTTTTGAATCTCGGTTGATTTTACTTGAGAAGATTGTTTTTCAATCAACAAATACATGTTGTTCCTTAGATTTTGTTGTGCCTTCATATAAGCCTTTAGAAGGAGATTTTCACCCCTCTTGTCTTAAGTCTACAAATTTAGATGTCAAATCTTCTTGGAAAGTTCTACAAAGGAGGAAGAAAGGTTCTCTTGAGTTGGATTCACTTTTGTATGCTAATCCTTTGGGTGAAAAGTTGCATATATTTGAATCAAGCACTGGTTAGGCTTGACTCTTTTGTGTTTCTTTGTGGTTTTGTTGGATTTTCTTAATGTTTTGTTCTTATTCTTTTGTAATAGGGTTTGGACCCTATAAAAAACCCATCTTAAATTAATTAAAAACATATTCTTCAATCTATTTAGATTACATTGCTTGGAATCATATTTCCCCCAAAAATTTAATTATATCATAATAAAGGTAAAAATTTACACCCACTTCATTTTTAATAGAGGAATTTTTATATTACACTATCCATACACCCATTATATTTAAAAATGTAATTCTAGTGATATATATTAATAAAATTACACCTACATATTACAACTATTTGTATCTTTGACTATCATTGTACTTGGTATCAAGTGAATGAAATACAAAAAGACTAAGGAAGTTTTTGTGGTCAGATGGGAAAAAACAAAGGAAAAAACACTCAGTCAAATAGGACTGGTGCTGCTTAGAAAAAAGGCTTGGGGGTCTTGGACTGCAAGACTTAAGGTTCCATGGAATTTCTCTAGTTGCAAAATGGGTAATAAAATATTTAGAGGGCATGGAACCATGGGAAATGCTTATGAGAAATAATATTCGGCTCAGGGTTCCAAGAAAAGCCAAATCTTGGAAACGACTACCATTCTGTGACTTGCTTAGTTGGAGTCAACCTATATCACCTATTGGATCCAATGTCTTTAAAACCCTATGGAAGGCATGCGAGCTTGTCAAGAACAAAGTGGTTAATGGTTATTTCACAAAAGATAACAACAATACACTATTTGTTAATAGATCAATCTGGTGGAATCTACATCATAAGAGCAAACCCCTTGCCCTTCTTCAGGGTTTCCCAGCCAAGAGCTAGGCCTAGAAGGGTATCCAAACATTTAGTAATATAATTGAAAATGGGCATTTAATAGATTGGTCTTCTCTTAATATGGAGTATGGCCTTCCTAGCTCCAATTAGAAGACACACTCTATAGTAAGAGAGGCCTATAAAGATTTTATCTTCCCTATAGTTTGTAACCAAAATAATGATCAACATCATGAGTTGAAGTGAATAGATAACTATCCTTTAATAAATATTAAATTTCAGATAATTTACAACACTCTCATGAACTCTAATGTTGTTATTGAGCATGGCAATAGGTGTTGGGGTGTTAACATCTCAGAGAAGATTTGGCATAATATATTCATGAACATCTGACCAGTCTAACATTTGTGAGCCTAAGAAGGCATGCTTCAGATGGTTGTTAACATTACAAAGACTACCTTTTAAATGCAAGAATAGTGACATTGAACTGTGTAGTGTGTGTAGGGTACTTGATACAATTAAACGTATACTCTTCAACTGTCTTTATGCAAAAGAAATCTGGAATTTTTTTTGTGATAAGCTCCAAAGTTGGAATAAGCATGGGCGAATCATTTGGAAACTAATTATTATGGGACCTAACTTTAAATTGGATAAAATGTATACTATTTTTTGGTTATGTTTATCTAATGAAACATGAAGTGGCATGTGTGGAAGGAAAGGAATGAAGAGAAATATGGAGGATCCAAAAGGGTGCTTACTAAGTACACAAAAGGACTCAAAAATATTGTAATATTGTAATGTAGGTCACACTAATTATGGAGAATTCAAAGGGGAAAATGCTGAGGATGCCAAGAGATGACATTGCACACATCACACAGAATGAATTCACTTGGCAGCAAGGGAAACCCAACATAGCTACATTCATGAAAGTCCTAAAGCATTTCAAAAAAGAGTTTAATAAAAAGGAAGATCAAACCACTATGGAACCCATTGAGGAAGATCTATTGGCAGCTGAGATCCTGATCACCATAAAAGAACATGAACACAAAAGGAAAGTGTATAAGCATGAATTTGCACCTTCTATGCAAATCCCCTTTTTTGTAGCCCTTTTCCACTTTAAAAAACCAAGTTCAGAGGCTAAATTACACCTAAGCCCATTGCCTTGGTTCCACTTGGCACCTGATTTGAGTGTCGGTAGAAGAATTTTTATTGGGGATGCCTGCACAATGCATAGATGTCCACACAGTGCACAGACTTCCACACAATGCACAAATGTCCACATAGTGCACAAACGTCCCTAGAAAATTCCTGTGGCAAAACCTATAGAGGCATTACACTTCTCATTGGATGTCAAGTTGTAACACCCCCTTCGGTCAACTGACCCGAATATGGTCATTTTTCTTCTCCTCTCCTTTAAATTCACTCCAACAAGAATTTCATCTTCTTCACATTCTTTAGCAAGAATCTCTTCACAACTTAAGCAATTTTGCATCCACTTCAAAACATTCTAGCATCATTCTTTCACTCCATTGCAGCAACAACTTCACTCCACCACTTCAGTAGAGCAAGTTTGGGACCACACCATTTCATTAGAGGCTCGAGTACTCCCATTCATTCCTCCACTAGCTTTGAGTGCTTTTGGTGGAGGTGGTAAGCTTCCCATTACTCTCCTCTATTACGTAGGTTGAGTAGCAGATTTAGTGTTTTGTAGTGTTTTGGTGATCTTCTTTACATTACTTTCTTTATCTCACTTTCTTGGTTTGTCCGTGGAGGTGGAAACACCTAAACGCGGGTCTAACTGAGGCATGCCCTTGTACATCCACCCAACATTTTCCTCTCTTTTGTGTGTGTAGGTGAACATGCTTTTGAGGAGCCAATTGGTGAATGAGCTTCTCTGTGAGATCATCCTTGCCCTCTTCACTCTTGCATTTTTTCTTTACAAAATTAGAGAGTATTTTATTTACTTAACTACATTATTTTGGCCCTTTAGTTAGTTTGCTGGGCCGTTAGCTTCTTTTCTTAGGTTCAACCTTGTCTTTGTTGTTGTCTAGTCGTATGGATGCCAGTGCACTTGAGAGATGCCAACGCATTGCGCTTTCGTCCCAGGACTGCACTTTCATCCTCAGACAGATAGCTTCTTGAGGCATAGCGTTGAATCCAAAAACTGGCTCGCCTAGCCCCTTTCTAAGTTTCGGGTCTATAGAGTGACTCAGAGGCCTCATGGTCCTCGTTTCTCTCGCCTTGCATTTCCTAGGACTACATTCAGCTAAGGTAAGTTAGGGTAGTCTCTTGCATCTTGGCCCTCTGTGACCTGGGGTCTTGCACATGGCGGTCCCCCTCGCTTACATTTTGGTGAACCCGACGTGAACCATCTTGGTTCCATTTTGCGATATTGAAAGACCCTTTCCTTGTATACTAGGAGAGTTGTAGGTGTGAGCATTGTGAGGCTTTTTGCCTCACAACCCAACCTGTGATCCCTAGTGCATGTAGTTGGAAGGTTCCAAAGGTATTGCATAATTCAACCATAGTTGGGTCACTATCCTACCCTGTCACCTTTCGGGAGTTCTGTGAAAGTATAGTCTAAGTGTGCGTAATGGCTTCATTCTTGCACCAACCCATCCCCTCTATGCAACTTGTGAATAATGATAATGGTATAACCTTCACTTCATAGGACTTGCTGATGGGTTTCAATAGAGAACCATCTCCTCTATACATTCCCGCACGCATCAATGGGAACATCGTAGCTAGTGTTCTCATTGATCCTACATCTCAAGTGAGCATTATAGTTGAGGAGATTATGCTTATCAAATTCTTACATAAAGATGGGTATGATGCACCCGTGAGTACCATTCACACACATGACAGACTTATGTACCTCCCTTGGGTAGTATTGTCTTGTTCGTTATGGTTGGATCTAAGATTGTGAAACTTCTGTTTGATATCATCCTTGGATCTAAACTTTTTAGGGTAAAAATGGGTATCCCTTGGTTAACGGCTATGAGTGACGTACCCTCAGTCATCCATAAATGCCTTAAATTTATCCATGAGGGCTCTATGGACGTAATACATGACACGGGTTATAAACCGTTGGTTGCTCATGGTAGCTATTCCTTGGATTACTCTTGGCTCTTGCTTTTGGGTCCCCTTTTTCCCAGGAGGGATCTTCTATATCAAACCTATTAGAATTATAAGAGAGGGTGTTTAGCGCTGAGAGTGAGATACCCACCTTCACCTTATGCTATTTCACATAGGGCTTGCCTGAAAGTTGACAACGATGCTACTAAGGCATGTAAGAGGAAAGAAGAGAACTGGTCTCAGGATCCTCCTTCCTCTTCCACTAGTCAGTCAAACGCTTTCACTCACTTTATTGTGATGCCATCAGATTCCACCCGGTGCTCGTGGGAGAACCTTGTGGTGCCCGCTTGGTGAGAGTCTAAGCGTCCTGCATCAAAACTTCCTGTGTTTCCTACGGAGCCTAGGACCTTATGGTATAGCAAGAAGGAAGTCCCCCATGGAGAGTCCTCTGTGTCTCAGCCTCCGCAGCCTACTACTACTCCAGCTCCTAAAGCAGCAAGTGGGAAGAGGCCTGTTGTCGAGGCTATTGAGCTGACTCCCCCTACTGCTTCTCAACCTACTCCTCCTACTCTTGTTCAAGAGTTCATTCCTTCACCAGAGACGGGCATAGTGGACGTTCTTGTGGTTGAGCAGGAGCATTCTATTCTTATGCAGACTTCAGCCTCTAGTTCTAAGAGCCATAGAAACTGCCTTGCCCACAAGCATTGACAAAAGGCTCTCTTGGCTGAGCAGGCTGCCTCACAGAGGAGGGAAGAAGAGATGACCACCCCTATTTTAGGGTCTCCTATAGTGTCCTCTTCTCCTCTTCCCTTTATTCCTCTCTAGTCTAATTTTGCTTTGGTCCCAACTCTCACTACGAGTGTGAACGCGCCTAACCCCAAGGGGGTACAGGTGTTCATTGCTCCTTCGGTGGAGCCACCTTTGCTGATTTTCATTTTAGATGTCCCATCTTTCCCAAGGCTTGTAGACATGACGAACACCTCGGTGGTGTCTACTGTGACCTTTTCTGCCTCCTCTTCCTTTGCGCCTCTTACCTCATCTGTGGGGAGCTCATCTCTCCTGACGAAGTAGAAGGTGGAGAGTAGTTCCTTTGCAATGAGGAACATTAAAGGAGTCCACCTTCTCTAAGAGGTGGTCCCATGCTGACTTGTTCTATCCTAGTAATGGAACTAGTCCTGACTTCCCCTAAGTTTTTCATCGCTCCCAAGTCATTCGGTGAGCTCAGTGGTGAATCTCAGGTACTAGCTTCCCTATCCACTGAAATTAAACATGGTACCCCCATAAGGTGCATGTTTAATTTCATGCATGAAGTTCTGACCTTGTCAGCAATCTTTGTGAAATCGATGACTTTAGCTTCACAAGAGCTCAGTGGAGAGGACCTTGCGGGGTGCTCATCCTTAGCCCTTGTTGTAGGAGGGTTGGATGCTCCCCCCCTTAACATTCCTCCACTACAGGCTTGCCCTCCTTCCCCCTACAATGATCTAGAGTGGGAAGAGGATGACTTCTTGGCTGATCAATGTTAGGGGAGACCCTCTTCTTGATCTTGTGTGTGTGTGTGTGTGTTTTGTGATTTGTTCCCCCATGCTCATGCTATGTGTTCCTGGATGACCCTTCTCACCCTTGTTAGTGCTTGGATACAGGCATGGTTTTTGTGTCGTAAACCTTCTTCTATTTGTATTATCATTCTTCCATGTTTGTGCTTGATTTTCAATAAATTGGGGATGATGCAAAGCGTTGGGGGCATTTAGGCTTCCCTTCCATGTTGGCCCAATTTTTTTTTAATTTTTACTTTGTTTTCCATGCAGTCTTCTTGATCTGGTTGGGGATTGATGATCTTTCGCCTTGCACTACGGCTACCTAATATGAGCTTGGATAGATCTGACCCCATTAAACTAGATCACCCTATGCCCTTTGTTTTTGTTTTTCTCCTTTTTGTTTTTCTCTTTATCTTTTCTCTCTTCTTTGCTTGAGTTGTCCCTTTCATGTGTGACAACGCTTTACTTCAACATTCTGATTTTCAGAAAATTCATTCGTGGCTAATGAATCTTTTCTTGAAAATATTCGCAAACCTTTCTTTAGAATCAAATTCTCTACTTGGAACCCTAATGGAACATGTTTCCTTCATCACAGGTTCATAAAGAAAGGACTTGAGAACCTTCCTCCGAAGCGGGAACAACTTTGACCTTCCCATCACCTGGGGGTATATTCTTCCTTTCGAATTCCTTGATGAAGTGAACATCTTTCAAAAGAATCCCTTGATGATGGATCAATTCAAGAAAGAGAAAATTTTATTTCGAGTTGTGTGTCCCTTGAGTGGACCCCCCCTCTTCACGATGGGTTCCCGAAATACCCCTTTGAAATTTTTCCAAATTTTCAATGGTCTGCATGACTATTAGCTTACTTGCCTACATGGCAGCTTTTTGACTTTGTGGAGTCCACTTTTCTAGGTTTCCTCCATGTGAGAGATCTTGGGGAATACCTCTGTGTAGGTCTGAGAGCCTGTAGGGTGCTTCCTTTAAGCTTCCTCCATGCAAGAGATCTTAGGGGTGGCTCCCCTATAGGTCTACGAGTTTGTAGGGAACTTTCATGGGTTTCCTCCATGCGAGAGATCTTGGGGGTTACCTTCCCTATAGGTCTATAGGTCTGTAGGGCTCTTCCTTGGGTATTTTTCATGTGAGAGTTCTTGGGGAATACCTTACCTATAGGTCCGCAGGTCTGTAGGGCACTTTCTTGGCTTCCTCCATGTGAGAGATCTTGGGGGATGCTTCTCGGGTATCCACCATGTGAGAGTTCTTGGAGGAAACCTTCCTTGTAGGTCTACAAGCCTTTAAGTTGCTTGCTTCATAGGGATTCCATCATGCGAGAGATCTTGGGGGTTGCCTCCTTGCAAGTCTGCAGGCTTGTAAGGCACTTGCTTTATGGGGCTTCCTTCGTACGAGAGATCTTGGGGGTTGCCTCCTTGTAGGTCTTTGGGCCTATGAGATGCTTTCTTTAATCAAATTTGTAGTTCCAAGAAGCTATGAAGTCCTTTGCTTCCCCTGCACCTTTAGGTTCATCAGATCATGATCTGCTTCCTCGACGGTTTAGGTATACATTTTTAACCTTACTCCTTCCCTAATCTACTTTATCGAGCACTAATTAGTACTCGTGCTCACTAAAGTGGGGGAAAAATGTATAAGTGTGAATTTGCACCTTCTATGCAAATCCCCTTTTTTTCCCTTTTCCACTTTAGAAAACCAAGTTTGGAGGCTAAATTAAACCTAAGCCTACTGCTTTGGTTCCACTTGGTGCCTGTTCTGAGTGTCGGTAGAAGAATTTCTGTCGAGGATGATCACGCGGCTTGTAGACGTCTGCACGACACACCTATGTCCTTGGCAGATTCTTGCAGCTAAACCTATCGAGGTGTTACACTTCTCATTGCAGGTCAAGTTGTAACACCCCCTTCAACCAACCGACCTAAATATGGTTGTTTTTCTTCTCCTCTCCTTCAAATTCACTCCTTCAACAAGCATTTCATCTTCTTCACATTCTCTAGTAGCAATCTCTTCAAAACTTAAGCAATCTTGCATCCACTTCAAAACATTCTAGCAACATTCTTGCACTCCATTGCAGTAGCAACTTCACTCTAACACTTCATTCGAGCAAGTTTGGGACCACACCATTGCAGCAGAGGCTTGATTACTCTCATTCATTCCTCCATTGGCCTTGAGTGCTTTTGGTGGAGGTGGTAAGCTTCCCCTTCCTCTCCTCTACTACATTGGTTGAGTAGCACATTTACTATTTTATAGTGTTTTGGTGCTATTCCTTACATTACTTTCTTTATCTCGCTTTCTTGGTTGTCTATGGAGGTGGAAACACCTAAATGGGTGTCTAACTGAGGTAGGCCCCTATACAGCCACCCAACATTTTCCTCTCTTTTGTGTGTGTAGGTGAGCGTTCTTTCGAGGAGCTAGCTGGAGAACAAGTTTCTTTGTGAGATCATCCTTTCCCTCTTCACTCTTGCATTTTTTCTTTACAACATTAGAGAGTATTTTATTTACTTAACTATGTTATTTTGGCCCTTAGTTAGTTAGCTGGGCTATTAGCTTGTTTTCTTAGGTTAGACCTTGTGTCTATTATTGTATGGTCGTACAGACGCCAATGCACTTGAGAGATGCTAGCGCACCACGCTATTGTTGTCCCAGGACCATGCTTTCATTCTCAGACAAAGAGCTTCTTGAGGTGTAGCTTTGAACCCAAAAACTAGCTTGCCTAGCCCCTTTCTCAGTTTTGGGTCTGTAGAGTGATTGAGAGGTGTCATGGTCCTCGTTACTCTCGCCTTGCATTTCCTATTATTACATTCAGCTGAGGTAAGTTAGGGTAGCCTCTTGCATCTTGGCCCTCCATGACCTGGGGTCTTGCACATGGCAGTCTCCCTCTCTTACAGAAAGGATGGTTAAAACCTTAAACATGGAAATTTTTTGTACACTTATATGCTCGGACAATTTTGCTATGATAAGGGGGACAACATATATGTAATTATGTATCTTCTTTGTTACTATTGTATGTGAGAATTCATGTAATTATGTTTATACTATAGTTGTATATCTTCCATTTCTAACAATTAACTATATATGTTATAGGTATATAAAATGTACAAATTTTTCATGTAACTATCTCCTAGTTTGAGACCAACTATCATCAATACAAAAAAATATCATTATACTTTATTAAACTAAAATTGATTAGTTATGACTCAATTAATATCATACATAGCATGTGATATTATTTGAAATAAAAATTTGGTCATAAATGATGGATAGTTCTGAATAGTTAATCATTTATGGGTGGAGGTCACCTCAATATTCATATTTTTTAATATAACGTATATTATTATTATAGTTAGTGAACACAAGGGAAATAGGTGTGTCCACCCTTTTAGGAGATGGACAAATTTGGGGACCTATTTTTCACTTAAGTTTATTAGGAAACCAAGATCCCTCAACCAAGTGACTCAATTTAGGGAAAGGACCTTTTTACTAGTTGGTTTCTGTAGGTGTGATTGAACAGGGGGTTCACCATTAAAATGAAGCTTCAAAGGGAAGATGCAAAGTCCAATGCACTAAACCCTAGAAACTTGAGAACATTAAATCAAATGAAAAAATAAAAATTAGATAGAAAGGAACTTGGAAAAATGATGACTTCAAAGCAAGGTCTGCAACTCTAAAAAAATTCTTTTTGGTGTGCATTGCGAGTCATACGCCAGACTGGATGATTTAGTCTTGGTATTGGAATCTGGGTAGAATCTGGAATCTTCTATTGACAAATTAGGATCTATAGAAAACTAGAAAAAAATAAGTATACTAGGACTCATACACTAGCGCAATTTCTAGTACCAGTATGAGGGTTTGGCTAAAACTTCTATAGCCTCAAGTGATCTTCTATAGCTTTCATCTTGTCTGATCTCCAAGTTTGAAAGTTTGAATTCTAATCTGTAGGTGAGTTTCCATGAATATGATAACTTCTTGAAAACTTTGACAACTTTCTCCAATCTTGCAACTTTGTCTTTAAAGGGTCTTCAAGCTCCAAGTCATCTAGATTTGCAATCACATATAAAAAGGGGAAAATATTGTTGTGTTAGGGAATAGGGGTTTTCCTTGGTCAAACCCCATTTTGGTAATGAAACCTTGAAATGAAATGAAATAGAATGAATGACTCATGAATGAACAATATGCAATGTTGCAACTCACCAAAACCTTGAGATAAAAGTTGCAAACTTGTGTGAAATGGCTAGCATGAATGTGGATCTTGAATAATTTTGATTGAATTCTTGAAACTTTTTCTTGAATGCTTGCTTGAATCATGAAAACCTACATCACAAATGTTAGCTCAAAAACACACATGATGCATGAAGACTTTGACATGATGCTTGATTCTTGAATGTAGCTCAAAAATGCTTGATAATTATCTCTTGAATGCTTTGTTGATCATGACAAGTGGAAAATTGTTTTCTTCCCTTCTATGGTTTAGGACCTAAAAGGGAAATTTTCACTAACTTTCACTCAAGACAAAACCCTTGAGATCTTAATGCAAAAGGGAAAGAGATCTTGTGAGAGGGTTGTTCTAGGGGCTAAATATGATCTTATGAGGGGTTCACCACCAAGTTTAGACTTTGAAAGAAAAATAAAATGCAAGATGAAATGCAAAAACTCTAATTGAATGTAATGCACTACAAAATGACCTAAAAATGCAAGTGAAACAAAACAAAAAACTATAAAAAGGAATGTGTGCACTTGAGAAACTAGAGATGGCTGAATAGAGGACTGAATCATTGGAAAAAAATTTTTTACTACTGATTGGGACTCATTCACCAAGTTGAGCGAATCAATCCTGTTTCTGGGAAATTTTGGAGGAATTGGTTTCATGAAAAAGGGTATCCAAATCTGTAATGTCCTAAAAATTGACTGGAAATAGGACTCATTCACTAGAAGTGGCGAATCAGTCCAGTTGGAATTTTCTGCAACTTCAAAAGCTAACCTGACTCTTCTCTGTCTACTCTGTCCTTCCTGAGTGATTTCCAGATCCAAATCTCTGAATTGCAACCTATAGGTCTTCTCCAAGGTTCCCCAAGGCTTGATGACAACTTTGACAACTTTGAATGATTTGCAACTTTTCTCCAATCTTTCTCCTTGGGAAATATGCAACCTAGATCTACAAATCACACACAAAGGAGAGGGGAAAATGTTGTGGGGTTATTGGATAGGGGTTTTCTTTAGTCAAACCTCATTTTGGAAATCAATCTTTGAAATGAAATCAAATAAGAATGGAGAATGATGAATGAACAAATAACAATGTTGCAACTCACCAAACCCTAGCAATATAAGGTGCTACAAATATACTTATAATGGATACAATGGATGTAGACTTTGGTCTTGTTTGAATTGGATAGATCTTGAATGAAGATAGATCTTGAATGAAATGCTTGCTTGAATCACAAAATCCCACACCACAATTGTAAGCTCTAAAACAACATGATGCATGAAATATTTGACATGATGATTGATGCTTGAATGTTGCTCTAGAATGCTTGAAAATCTTCTCTTGAAGACACTTAAATGCTCTTGAATACTCTTGTGAACACTTCATTTCTTATTAGATTGCTAGGTGAAAATATGAGTGAAAAAACCTTGTATTTATACTCAATTATGCAAGAATTCCTGAAATTACAACACTACAAGATGACATCAGATATAGGAGAATAAAATCCCACCATAAATTTGAATTAATTTTAATTTTGGGCCACACAAGACTCATTCGCCCAAGATGGCGAATGAGTCCCATCTGGCATAATGTATGGGACCAAAAATCAAAAGTGCTTGGAAATGTGTGAAATCTGGTTTAGGACCAAAAGACCTAGGTGGGACCCATTCGCCACCCATTCGCCCAAGGTGGCGAATGAGTCCTAGATCACTAAATTTGGGCCACACAAGCCAAAACCACTTGAATTATGATTGGATATTGATTGGTGTCGAGATCATCCTTAAAAAGATATAATAAATGAGGCTTGTGGATGCAAAATAGGGCCAACTAAAGAATAAGAAAGCTCAATTATTAATGACAAGCCTAGAGGAGTGTGAAAATGTGTTACAGCACTTTACAACACTTCAAATAAGGCAAGATTAATGTTTATTTTGATTAAAAATGGGGTTTATTATATTTAGTTGATTAATAAAACCTTAGAAATGTGTGAAAGTGTGTTACAACACTTCACAACACTTTAGCAAGGTACAATTTAAATTTGTTAGTTTGCAAAGGCCCAAGACCTAATGTGAATGTGTGAACCACATTACAACACTAAATCAAGGCAACAATAGGCTCAATTTCACAAGGAGGGCCCAAACAAGTGTGAAAATGTCCCCAACAACATTTTTTGACACTACAGATCATAAATTTGCTATAGTACTTGAATACTTGAAAACCTGGATCTTGTTAGGAGGAATTATGTGAAATAACCTTGTACTTGTACTTGTTTATGCCACATTTCTGAAAATTACAACACTACAAGCCAACATCAGATCTAGGATAATAAAATCCCACCAAGAATTTGATTTAAATTAGGTCCTAGTTAAAGCAGGACTCATACGCCAGTTGGGGCATATGAGTCCCAGTGTCTTAAACACGGGACGCACATTGCAAGGGATGTTATGTTCAATGCAATATTTAAAATTAGGCCCTAAGACCTAGGTGGGACCCATACACTCAAGGTGGCGTATGAGTCCCAAATCACTAGATCTGAAACACACAACCTCAAACATTGAATCATGATTTTTCATTTATTAAATGTTGGGATTATCTTCAAAAAAATGCAATAAATAAGGCTTGTGGACGCAAAATAGGACCAAATAAGGCATAAGAAGCCCAATTTTAGAAGGGAGGGCTCAAACAAGTGTGAAAATGTAAAGGGATACATTTTCGTACACTATAGTTGGTATCTTTTAATATCCGTTTTATGTTATTGTCATATAATATTAATTTATATAAAAATATTTGTGACAATATTATATTTGTTTTTTCATAAATATTTGTAACATTTGTCTTGCAAATATTTTACTAAAATATATGGGTGGTAAATCTTCTATAGAATTGAAATGCAACACCTAGGATATCCATATGAAAATAGCTATTACTTCATAAAATTAATATTGCAAATAATAACAATTTTTTTAGTGTTGCAGTTTCTCTTTGTTTCTATAAAAAATGCACTCTATTTGATGATATATAAATATTGATGGATATTAGAATCAATTATTTTAAATATCATTCAATTAAACTATTAAAGATCAATTTTGATCAATCAAACTTTTTTTTTGATGAAATATAAATTTACTATTAATTATTTGACTATCCAATAAAACAACATTTAAAAATAATAATTTAAATGTAACTAATAATACTTCATGCCTAATTATCTCTACATAACTTCAAAATTGGGTAGGAAAAGGTATGAACATGGGTATCAACCCTGGCTTTGACTTGTATAAACCAAAGAAAAATGCATTTCTTTTAAGACTCATGTAATTCAGGGTTACACAGAAGCCTCAAAGATCTTTATAAAAGAATCTGTAACTTCAGCATCATCAATGTGAGTATGAAGGAAAGTAATACTATCTGTAACCAAACATAAATGGTTCTATAATTACGGAATATATATTGCAACATTAGATTTGTGTCGTTAGCTATTCTATTTCATGCCATGGATGATCAGACTGCACTTAAAAGGAGAACCTTTGCCATTATATACTATTTAAATAAATGGAACGTCGCACAACTCATGTGGAGCATAAAGTAAATCAAATGTTAGGTTGAAGCAACACCTTTAATCCATCATTGTGCAACTGTTTTAGTACACACTTTTACACACATTCTTTCTCAATTATGGAAACATAGAAGTCAAGAGAACTGTCTATGCTTTTCAATGTTCTTAGATTGGACTATCACGCTTATCTCCAAGATGTTTACTTTGCAATCATTTCAGCTTTATTTTAACAATCTAATACACTCAACTTTCATTTAGCTATTAAGCAACTATAACTGCTTAGAAGAGAAAATAAATACGGCATCCTCTAAAGGAGTAGAAGAATATCAGCGGACAACTACATCCTCCAGAAGCAATTTGTAGAGTGGTGGATAGTTGCTCCTGACATAAGCGTTGATGGACTCTGTGAAGCTGCGGACAGACACAGTACGAGCATTGGGTTCATAAGATTTCAATGAGCTTGATTTTTGCTCTGCCATGTAAAAGGCCAAATGGAATAGCTTTATGGCTTCCTGGCTGCTACAATCAACATCAACAGAAGCAGTATCAATGTTATCCTCTATGAACTGGTTATGCTCCTCTGCTTCATAACAATCACCACCGGATACTGATATACAGTATCCTCTTTGTTAGAACAGGCCCAAACTATAACAATATAACAGCAGTAATGAACATAGAAAAGACAGGGCAAAACAGAGTTGATAACTCAAGAAATTGTATTTATCTAGCATTCAATACATTACATCACAAAATGTTGTTCCTAGCAATCCAGATGTTGTGCCTAGTAGCAATCTGAATGCTGCTTCCAACCACTCTCTACAATCACATATTTATAGCTACAAAATCTTTGTTGGAAGCTTTCTAGAAAACTCTTAAATCTTGGAATGTTCTCTTTTACAATAGCTCTTAGAATGTACTTTTCTAGAACAGCTCCAGGAATGTTCTAGCTTATAGAAGACTCTAGAAACATTCTACCATTTTCTAGACAATCTTAATCCTTAACATCCCCCCTTAAGATTGGCTAGAATAATACAGAGAAAATTCAAAGAGGGGAAATACAAAGAGGGGAACATTATACTAATATCCCCCCTTAATGGTCACCTCTAGCATACCAAGCATTCTTCTATCATATTCCTCTTTCAAGTCTTTCTACCATTCTTGCTTCCTTCTAGCTTGCTCATATGAGATTAGATCATCTTCTTCATCGTCACTACCAATAATACCTCTAGCTTGTTCCAACTTGCATTTTCACAACTCCATCTAGTTTTTTCTCTCAAAGCATTCTTGACTGCAATCTTCCAATCTGCAAAACCACTTCCATGAAATATAGGAAAAACTTCATTTGTAGAGCCCATGTTAGCAAAAATCAGCTTTCAAACAACTATCAATCTAGCAATACTAGAACAATATAACAGCCCTACAACCAAATATCACTTTAACAATATATAAGCCCTGCAAACAAACCACTTCCAGCAATATATCTGCCCTGCAAACAAATCACTCTAGCAATATATTTCTAGTTGAATCTCTAGTTGAACCTCTAAATGAATCTCTAGCTGAAAATGGTTGAATCTCTAGTTGAACCTCTAGTTGAATCTCTAACTGAACATGGTTGAATCTCTAGCTGAACCTCTAGCTAAACCTCTAGCTGAAGTTGGCTCTGATACCATGTTAGAAAATAGGCCCAAACTATAACAATATAACAGCAGTAATGAACATAGAAAAGACAGGGCAAAACAGAGTTGATAACTCAAGAAATTGTATTTATCTAGCATTCAATACATTACATCACAAAATGTTGTTCCTAGCAATCCAGATGTTGTGCCTAGCAGCAATCTGAATGCTGCTTCCAACCACTCTCTACAATCACATATTTATAGCTACAAAATATTTGTTGGAAGCTTTCTAGAAAACTCTTAAATCTGGAATGTTCTCTTTTACAATAGCTCTTAGAATGTACTTTTCTAGAACAGCTCCAGGAATGTTCTAGCTTATAGAAGACTCTAGAAACATTCTACCATTTTCTAGACAATCTTAATCCTTAACACTCTTCCCTTCTCGTGCTTATCTCCCACGCAGCAATCAGATGTAAAGGTTTTTGTATGCTCCTCTGCTCCACAAAAAGCATTACCAGATACTAACTTACAATATTCTCCTCCCTTCTCATGGTTATCTACCTCGCAACAATCAGCGGTGAAGATTTTTATATCATCATCATCACACACAATAGAATGGAGTTTTAGCAACTTCTCAGCCTCATGGCAGGCTAAAAACCCGGCTTTTAAGGAACACCTTTGATGTTCCTATCGAAAATCCACTCTATATAAACTGACTCACACTTGAAAAAAAATGGGCCTACTTTAGAGCACGTCTGATGTAGATCAACTGAAAGTGAACGATCGGCCAAAGATTCACAGTCACCAAAGTTATCAAGGAGACCTTTTGCACAGTTGTGAATGAAGGGCACACACAAGTATTGGTGGCGACTCGAATCCGGGACCTTCTGCTCCGCCGTTTCTCCAACTTCAGGAAGTACTAGTGCTCTTGTTTTCTCTGGGTGAGCCAAGGATTTAGAGGGAGCTTTTGCACCTCCAGCAACGAGGGCGTATATGTTGCCCCTCACAATCTTTGATTGCAAGTCATTACTGGGCTTTAAATTCTCCACCCAATTCCCCCAAAAATACGCCCGCCTTCTCATTGGCGAAAGGCAGTCGGTCAAACAGCATCTGTACTGTTCTGCACAAGGCTGTATTGATAAAGCCATCAATAGATAGCCTCAGTGTTGTGCTAAACCCCATAACTGCCGATGCAAGGCTTAGCGATGCAGGAATGAGCCAATGAATATGCTTCTGAGTCAGTAGGAACAAACCCAACAAGTTTAGAATCTTCAGCAATTTATCCTCCGACTTTAATAGATTGACAGGCAGAAAGTAATCGTGGTCGAGACGGATAACCGAGCGGTTATCCAAGATCACTGAATTTAGCACTTCTTCAAACTCCATAATATCGCCCGTGACCACTTCTTCCCATATTTCTTTATGGCTTTTCACAAACACTGTCTCTCCAGCCACCTTTCCAATGTACAGCACAGTTTCCCACATTTTATCTGTGATGTAATAATTTACAGGCCAATCCTTTATTGATAGTATGTTTCCTTTCTTCTCCAGTTTAAACTTCCTGCCCAGGTAGTCTACTAAGATTGACGTACTATTCTCAGAATTCCCTTCTTTCTTAGGTTTCTTAGGACTTTTGTGCTTTTTCACATTTCCTGCTGTGGTAGCATGGGATATCACTTTTTTGAAGACTCAGCCTTGGAAACCCTTGAGCTTATTGTAATCTCTGTTCGGGACAGAGAAGCGGGTAAACAAGTATGCAACTGTGCAACGCATGACCGCCCAGAGAGGTGTCAGCTTCATGATCTGCCAAATTCCGAGGCTAAGTTGCAATGGCAGCAACACCCGGCCTGCAATTTCCTTAAGTTCTGGCATATTTGCCCTGCTTACAACTTCCTTTAATTCAGCCATAGTTTCTACGCTAATGAACCACAACGATAAGCCCCTCATCTTCTACGTAATTCTATCCCCCCTCCTCTTCTGTCAATATATTCTTTTCATTCTTGTACTGCAAAGAAAAACATTTCTAATGTTATTTCTTTCGCTTTGTCCCAGGCAAACTGGGCCACTTCGTTCTTTTCTCCTCCGCACTAAAAATATGCCAATATGTTGGCTATTTTTCTTGGTTCTTTCCTTAATCTTTTCCTTTTCCTTTTTCTTTCACTATCTTATCAAATATTAATATATATGAACTATATGCTTTATCTTTTTTCTATCCCAATAAATGATATTTAATTAATTTAATTCTTTCCATTTTGTCTTTTTATTTTTTTCAATCTTGTCAAATAATTCAAGACAGTATGTGAATTGTAATTTGTTAGGTGAATTGCAATTTATTATTTTGTTTTATAGTTTTTTTTTCTTTTTATTTTGTGAAAAAATTGAATGTTTAAATGTAATTGTGCATAAAAATGTATATTTGTTAATTTATTTTTCACATTAAATTAATACTATTTAAATCTAAATAATTTTTGTTTGATATTATTTTAGTGTTATTTTTTTAATAGATTAAATAACTCATATTTAAGAGTTATCAATGATGCATGACAAGTCAAGTGTCATAAAAAAGGTATGGATAACCACAAATTAAGATTACCTTGTCGTTAGTGATTTCATTTTGAATGAAGAGAGGGGTTCTTATAGAGTAATAATATTTTATGTGTTTTTTAACTAAAAAGCATAAAAGATTCAAAAAGATAAATAGGAAGGTGAGAGACTTTCAAGAAAACAAATGAAAAAAGTTATATTCAAGAATTTGATTTGAAAATTAGAACAATAATATGATATACATTTAAAAAAAAAAAATTCCATCAAATTTAGCCATGTATGTAAGTCACCTAAATTTAACCATTGAAACCCTTGCAAAGATCAAAATATTGTAAATATATGAATGATGCAAAAAATTGTTTAAATAAGCTAATATTCAAATCTTCTAACAAAAAATAAATGTATTTATGTTAATAAGAATCTATAACTCAATAAAAGAAAACAAATGATATTTTTCATAAAGTTTTAATACATTTAATTAACAAATAATTGAAGAATGCATACAAGTCTACTATAAAGAGATAAATAGTGTAGCCTTCAATGGCTTAGAGAGGAATCTTTTTAGTTCATCCTTCCACTTTTGTAAACTCAATTATTGTGTGCATGCATAAAACCCTTTTGACAAGAAAAAAGGAACACTATTAATATTTATGTAAGGAGACATGAGCATCCAATTGAGGTCTTCAATTATCCTCTTTGAAACATTGATATAGAGTACATAATGAGACAATATCCATAAGATTTTAGTGTAACTTGACTCAATTCATCTAGCTACTTGCTCTTATATTTCTATATGAATATAAAATATGATTTCTTCAAGTCTTACTTTTATAATAAGTCAAATCTTCTTTTATTGGGGATTCATATTACATATGCGTAATAACAATTGATTTCAAGAATTTTATATAAGTGCCCAATGACACTCAATAAAGGATAGAAGGCATATAGGTTAAATGATACCACAATTTATTATCTATGTGATAAAACTAGTGACCCATCTATTAGAAATCTGATATTGATCGTCAATTGTGTCTTATTTAAAAAGGAATGTTCTTGGTTGCTTTCTATTTCTATTCATGAGTGCTATAATACAACATTAATAATAATTTTGAAAGAAAAAAGTGAATGTGAGAACAAAATGTGAGGATTACTTCTACTTAAATAGCCATAGCATCTAGTAGGTTGTTGTGAACCATACAATTCAAGTTCAATTGTAAGGATTTGATCCAATGGCTCACATAGTCCCCCTACTATAGATAGGCCTCTTTTGCTTCTGTGCCCATTATAGAGGGGAGGAGAGGGATGGTCCTATCACCTCTCCTAACTATTTATATTAAGTTTGTGCCTCAATTTATTGGTTTCTAATAGCTAAGTTACTTGATTGAAAACTAGTAGGGTTTCCTATTTTTTCAATAGACAATTTAAATGAAAAGAAACTCATTTTTCTAACTAAAAGGAGAAGTGTAACATAAATTTTAGAAAATGAAATTTTAAGAACTAATTTATTATATTTTTGAAACTAGAATTAATGGAACTAACTAGCCAAGTAACCTAATTATATATGTAATAGAATATATGCACACACACACATTAGATATTAGCTAGGTTAGCAAACCAAATTAGTAATCAATCAACAAATTAGTAATATTTTTTTGTATTGTTGGATAATAATCCATTTTTCCCCACTTTTTGAAATTCATCTAAGAATAGGTGTTTTCCTCATACTTCAAATGTGGTATGCTTGTCTAAACCCTACTTTGAAAAAATTAAGCTTGTCACTCTCCCTTTATTATTCCATCCATCTTGAACTAGTGATTTATGCATACAATCCAAAACTAGTCTTGATCATTTCATTCGATTTGATTATGATGTGATCTAATGATTTTTTCATTGTCACTCTTAATTGTTTGAGATAATGAAAAATTGATTCTTTTTGATGGAATGGTAAAGAAGTGACAAGAGTGATCAAGCATAAAAAATAATGAGATTTGTTGTTGAGCCTACACCTCAATTTTAGTTTGCTAAAATTGAGTGACTCACAAAAGTTATCACTTGGCTGTTAGTGTATACCTCTCCCTCATTAATTGTGGAAGAGCTTATATATCTCTTTTTGTTGAGAGAATGATTAAAAAACTTGACATGGACAAATTGTTTAAAAGAAACTTAATATAACCAAATAAAGTTGAAGGTCCTTATTCAAATTATTTGTAATAAAAACAATAAGATGAAGAAATGATAGTGCACTCCAATAATAGATGGTTGTTACAAATCTCTCCTCTTCCTTTCTTAATGCTTTGATATTGATTAAATGTTTGAAACTCACTATCTATATATGAAACTAGAAAATAGTAAAATATAATTAAAAAAAAATTACTGTAAAATAATTGATTGTCTATTAAATAGACTATTTCAGAGAAAGAAAGATCATAACTCCCTTTTGGACCACCACTACAATCACTTTGCCTAGTATTCTTCAAATTTTGAATTTTTTTTTTTTTCATTTCCGAGCACTTTCTCCCTTTCTTCACCAGATTCCCTATCTTGTCAAATGGGTGAGGGTCCCAATTCTAGTTTATATCTGCTGCCTAGTATTCGTAGCTGACAGAACCATGTAGACTGAGATGACCTTTCTCTTCCTTTCACCAACTAAAACCATGCCTCGGGAACCAGAGATTTCCCTCTTAACACAATCTTTTTTTCTGCCGTTTTTTCGTTGATTATCTTGTCAAACAAAGTGAGGCTACCAATTGCTATTATACAAGGAAATATCGTATATGATGTCCTATGCTTCTGTCTGCTGTGACGTATGGTATTGCATAGGAAATAGTGTTCTTTAATAAAATTTCTGCACTTTTTCTTTAATATTTTCTTTATCAAAACCTGTATATGAGTTCTCTACCTAGATGCCATTATACATTTACTGCATATTTCATATGATAGAACAGATAAAGCTGCACTGTGCAGAGTCAATCGGTAAGTTTTTAAAGCTCTTCCTCCGTTCTTTTCGCCCCCTAGAGAGGGCCCTCTAAACTTATCTTTTTATTCCTCTTTTTCTTGGCATCTTCTCCCTTTATTTTAGTTTAATATCTTGTCAAACAAAGTGAGGACTGGATGCTATTACACAGAAATATCAAATCTGATGTCCTGCGCATTGTACACAGTCCATGACTAAGTTTTCAAGCTCTTCCAAATGGAATCCAATGCCAGCAATAAAAAGTTCAGAACCGAATTCTTACGTCACTAAAAATGATTTCTGCAACGTCATTAAAAGATCTCAAATATCTAAAACGCAAAGTAGAGTCTCATTCCAGAGGGGTTCGGGTGCATCTGCACCGTCCATATAGTCTGTCTGACTTGGAATTTGAGGCACTTTAGGCGATTCTTCCATAGTGTTTGGTAGGTCCACTTAATGGGCATACCTTTCATGAACTAATATTATTTTCAGTCAATCGGAAAAAGTTGCGTGGGGGGAAATATATGGAAGAGGTGTGATCATAGATATGACTCTTTGGAGTAATCGAGTGTCCTACGGCAAGGTTTAACATATGTTAATTTAAACTTTAATTTGGACAATTAAATTAACTTTCTTTTATATTGATATATATATTTTTAATATAACATAAATTAGGGTTAATTTAGAATTAGTGGGAAGCATTTTCGAATTGTAGATATAAGTTGTATTAATTGTGTATGTGATATAGAATTGAGAGGAATGTGAGGTGTGTGGATGACTAGAGATTAAAATGATAAGATAGAGGAATAGGTTCTATCAATTTCTAAGTCTAATTGACCCAAATTAATATCAAATCAACACATTTGAAAACATGATTAAGAGGAAGAAAAAATAAACCTACATATCTAAAGAGATAAATAAGCAAGAATCTCAACCTTTCTAAAATGTACTAATTTAAATAACAAGTCAAATAACTCTCTTTCAAGAAGGAAAGCATAAATTTAATTAATTTAACTAATTATTTAATTCTTTACTTTGTTGAAAAGAAACTTTTTTTAGATTATTGGATTACAAAAATAAATGCTAGATGAATCAAAGGAGGACAAAGCTAAATGTGCCGCTAATCCTCCTAGTATATACTTATAAATAGAGAATATTTATTTTAAATAAATTTAAAAAAAGAGAATTTTCTATTAATTTAAATAAACAAGTGTTTTATCTTTGTCTATATTATTACATTTATAAATTTTATGTTTTTATCAAAATTATTTAGATAGATAAATAATATTTATTTTAAAAATACTTTGAATAAATATACTATTTTTTAATTTATATTAACTAATATTTATTTGATTATCAATGATGGCATTTCTTTTGGGAACCCAAACCAATTACCTTGTTGAGGTCAAAGAAGTGTTTAACGCTATTAAATTGGGAGTTGATAAAGGCTATAGAAAGGTCTAGATTGAGGGGGACTTTGTTAACATCATTAGACATTTGCAAAAATCAACTAGACTTTTGAAGCAACTATCCATGATTCTCTTGCCATGATTCACACGTTTGAAGATGCCAGGTTATCTCACACTTTTAAGGAGAAAAACCTAGTGATCTAATTATATATGTAACAAGATTATATGCACACACACATTAGGCATTAGTTAGGTTAGCACATTAGGTTAGCAATAAATTCTAATCTTGTTGGATAGTCATCTATTTTCTCTACTTCTTAAAACTCATCTAAGAGTAGGTGATTTCCGCATATTTCAAATGTGGTGTGCTTGTCTACACCTTATTTTACAAAATATGACCTTATGCCTCTCCCTTTATTATTATATCCATCTTGAACTAGTGATTTATGCATACAATCCAAAAATCATTTAGATTATTTCATTCTATTTGGTTATTTTGTAATCTAATGATTTTTCATTGTCACTCTTAATTGCTTGAGACAATGAAAAATTAGTTGGTTTTGATGGAATAGTAAAGACGTAGCAAGAGTGATCAAACATAAGAAATAATGAGATTTTTTGTTGAGATTAAACCTTAATTTTGGTTTGCTAAATTTGAGTGACTCACAAAAGTTATCACTCAACTCTCAATGTCTACCTCTCCCTCATTAATTGTGGAAGAGCTTGTGTATCTCCCTCTTTCGTTGAGAGTGACTAAAAGGTTTGACATGGGAAAACCATTTAATCAAAGTTTAGCATAGTATAATAAATTTGAGGGCCTCTGTTCAAACTATCTAAAGATAATAGTATGGAGGAATGATGAGACACTCCAATAATGGATGGTTGCTACAAACCTCTCCTCTTCCTTCCTTAATTCTCTAGGTTGCTTAAATGTTTAGAACTCTCTATCTATATATGAAATTAAAAAATATTAAATATAATCAATATTTATTATTTTTATTATATCTTTTAAAATAATTGATTATCTCTTACATAAATTATTAAAAAATATATATCATACCTTCATTTTGGACAACCACTATGACGACTTCCTAGTATTCTTTAATGTTTTTTTTTTCATTTCCCTGAACTTTTTCCCTTTCGATTCCCTATCTTGTCAAATAAGTGAGGGTCCCAGTCCTAGTTTATATTTGTTTTTCTTTCTCATTAAAGTATTTGTAGCTGACTAAAATCATGTACATTGAATTGACCTTTCTCTTCCTTTCACCAACTAAAACCATTCCAAAACTTTCTCCCTTTCAATTCCCTATCTTGTCAAATAATTGAGGGTCCCAGTCCTAGTTTATATTTGCTTCTTTTTTTTTGTTAAAGTATTTGTAGCTGACTAAAATCATGTACATTGAACTGACCTTTCTCTTCCTTTCCCCAACTAAAACCATGCCAAAATTTTCTCCCTTTCGATTCCCTATCTTATCATATAAGTGAAGATCCCAGTCCTAATTTTTATTTATTTATTTTTAATTAAAATATTTGTAACTGACTAAAATCATATACATTGAATTGACCTTTCTCTTTCTTTGACCGACTAAAACCATGCCTGGGCAACCAAAGATTACCCTCTAAACAAAATATTTTTTCTTCCGCCGTTCTTTTCGTTGATTATCTTGTCAAACAAGGTGAGGCCATCAAATGCTATTACATAGGGAAACGTCGAATATGTCCTCAGCTTCAGTACGTTGTGACGAATAGTATTGCATACACCGTATATTAGGTAAAATACGCAGCGTTCTTTAATGAAATGTTTTCCTTTTTTCCTTCCCTTCACCTTCATCTCTAGAAATTGGGTTAGTGCATATTTCTAGAATTTGTCTCTAAAAAAGGACGGAAAAGAGCAGTTGCAAGCTGCAGAGTCAATCGGGAAGTTTTTAAAGCTTTTCCTTTCCGTTCTTTTCGCCCACCAGAGATGGCCCTCTAACGTTATCTTTATTCCTCTTTTTCTTGACTATCGTTTCCTGGTGTTTTCGTGGATTATCTTGTCAAAAGAGAGGACCAAATGCTATTATACAAAGGAGTATCGTATCTGATGTGTTGCGCACCGTGCACGGTCAATTAGTAAGTTTTGAAGCTCTTCCGAATGGAATCCAATGTCAGCTATAAACAGTTCAGAACTAATTTCTTAAATCACTAAAAATGGTTCTTTAAACGTCACTAAAGTAACTCGCATATCGCAAAATGCAAGGTAAGTAGAGATTCATTCTAGAGCACTGCGAGTGCATCTGCACCGCCCATGCAGTATGTTTGACCAGGATTTTGAGCCACTTAGGCAATTCTTCCATAGCGTTTGGTACGTCTGCTTAATGGGGCACACCTTTACTTAAACTAATATTTTCAGTCAATAGAAAAAATATTGCGGGTGGAACGAATGTGGAAGTGGTGATCATAGAAATGACTTTTTCGAGTAATCTATTGTTCTACGACAAGCTTTAAAATATGATAATTTAGACTTTAATTTGTACAATTTCGTGTGCAAGTTAACTTTCTTTGAGTTGGTTTTTTTTTGTTTTTTTAACAAAGCAGGATTGGTTTTGAATTAGCGGGAAGTGTATATGAATTGTAGATATAAATTGTATAGTAATAGTGTATGTGATTTATAATTGAGAGGAATATAACGTGTGTAGAGGATTAGAAATTAAAATAATGAGATAGAAGGATGGATTTTAGGTTCTATCTTTTTAGTTTAATTGATCCAAATTTAATGTTTAATTAACACATTTAAAGACATTATTACGAAAAGAAGAAAAGATGAACCTACATGTCTAAGAGATAAACAAGCAATTCAACCTTTCTAAAGTATACTCATTTAACAAACAAGTCAAATAACTTTATTTCAAGAAAATAGTAATCTATAAATTTAAATTATTTAACTAATACTTTAATTCTTTTCTCTTTTAAAAAGAAACTTACTTTAGATTACTAGATTATAGAAGAATCAATAAAGGACAAAGCTAAATATGTCTCTATGCTTCCTAGTATATATTTGATAAATAAATAATATTTATTTTAGATAAATTATTAATAAGTAAATAATTTTCTATTTATTTAAATAATGAAGTGTTTTTATCTCTATATACACTATTCCATTGCAAATTTTAATTCTTTACAAAAATTATTTAGATAAATAACTAATATTTATTTTTAAAATATTAAAAATAAATTATTATTATGTTTTTAAATTTGAATTAATAAATATTTTTATTTTATTTGATAAAATAGAAAGAAATTTGTATTAATTTAGTTTAAAAAAAAAGAAATCATAAAAATATGAAATTGAGAAAGGGAAAAAGAAAAATAAAAGAAATCAAAAAGATTAAGTGTATACTTTGGATAATTAAAATATATGAGAAAATTAGTTGCTCATGAAATTGAAATTTTTCTCAAACCATTGTATGCATTATTCATTAGGCCTCTCATAAACACATTTTAAATATCCTTAGATTCTAAAACCTTTGCAAATCTAATTTATAAGTAAGCTCAATTTTGTGAGACCTCTCACTCTTATATCTTTGTGAGCATCAAACACATTACAAATCCAATTGGAATCTCTTATAATAGTCATATTATGAGTAACTATATTATTAGTCCCTACATGTATAGGCATAGACTAATATTTTTATATCAATTTTTGTTTATTAGTTTGCATTGATAGTTGTGCCTTCCAACTTTAATGTTTGTTGGGTTGTACAAATTAATTTTCCTCAAAATGTTAAAACATGGATTTTTTAAATTTTGGTGGAGGTTGATTGATCTCTTGCATTACCTAGTGAGATTGTGCTTGAAGTTAATGATAGGTCTTGGTCTTAGCTTTTGGATTATCAACAATCTCATTTTGTTACAAGCATTGTTTTGCTACTAGACACATGGCTTGAAACTATCTGTATGGCTCTTGTCTTGCATCTTCTTCCACTTGGTGGAAGAATGCTCTTCTTGACCATCTTACTATGTACCCCTAATGATGATTCTACTGTTGATAGTGAAATTTTTTTGCTTCATTCACCCTCAAGATCTCCTCCCCCTCCTACTTAGATGAATAATAATCTTGCCTTTTACGGAACTATTTCTCCTATGGATTCTATTGCACTAGTTTTGGATGAGTTTTCTTTTTTCCTCCTTGTTATTCTATTAGTTTATTTCCATTAGTTAGGCACTCTAAGGGGATTTCTCCTCTTTCTTGTCTAAATGTTTCAAATTTTGTTAATGGAACTCCTTGGACAATTGTACAACGTAGGAAGAAATATCTTGCTAATCTTGAAAGACTCAATTTGCTTGAGAAACCCTTGGGGGCTATGTTATTGGGTTTAAGCTTTGGTGCTTGATATGTTTCTCTCTATTTTTTTGGTTTTGTGTTGTTTTTGTTCTATTACAAGCTCGGGGTCCTTCCTTGCTTTATTATTAAAAACATTGTGTTGATGCTTATAATGGCATTTTTTTCCAAATCTATGTGACGTGCACTATCTACATGAAAAATCTAATATTGAAATAAGTTGTGGCATTTTTATAGAGTTTGATATACACTACATACTTGAAATTTATGAACACTAGAATTCTAATTAAATTTACATTTATCATGTGAAGGTTTCATTCATTAATACTTTTTTAATATTAGTTTTAATTAATATAATAATAACTCAAATACATTTTCTATGACACTATTTATCTAACCATTAACATTAATTTTTTAAAAACATGTGATGTTTACATCACATAAGATTTATTACATATATAGATAATAGATTTATCAAATATATAAATAATAGATTTATCAATTATATAAATAATAGATTTATCAATTATACTAAAAAGTTATATTTACAAATATTATCTATAACATTAATTATGCTCTTATATATATATATATATAATTTAGTAGCCCAACTGATAAAGCCACAAATATAAGTTTCATATTGATAAAGTAAAAATGATTATTGCCCAAGCTTACTACTACTTTACCACCATAAATATTGGTGGGTATCAGAATCGTGATTGCATGTATGCATGATATCGGAATTATCAAACGCTTGTACACAATCATTTCAAAACGCTTTTGACCGGAGCTATGAACCGGATACAACCATTCAACAATACCATCCCAATGGGGTTTGAATCTTGGTAGCAAGAACAACAATGCCACCTATAAACCATCACACCATGCCAATACCGGCACATTTCAGCTTTACTTCAACTTTGTTAGCATTGCTTATTTTCTCTAGCAATCTAGCACACTTCATTTAGCAATTAAGAAAATATATAGAATTATCCTCTAATGGAGTAGAAGAATATCAGCGGACAACTACATTGTGCAAGTGCAATTTGTAGAGTGGGGGATAGTTGTTTCTGACGTAGGCATTGATGGAGTCTACGAATCGGCGAACATACACCGTATTAGTTTTACGGTCAAAAGATTTCAGTAAACCTGATTTGTGCTCTGCCATGTAAGAAGCAAATATGAGTAGCTTTTTGGCCTCCTTCCTGCTACACTCTAAATCAAGAGAAGAAGTATCCACATCGCCGACTATTAACGACCTGTTATGCTTCTCCTTTCCACAGCAAGAAGCACATAAGGAAAGCTTTATATCCTCCTCGCAACTACAATCATCACCATCGCAATCGTCACATACAATACAAACATCACGGAGCATTAACGACTCCTGCGATGCAATACGACCGGCTTTTAACCAACATCTAGTGCCGTCGAAGATCCACTCTATGTAGACTGATTCACATATTGAAATACATTTCAAGCCACATACAGACTCACATTTGAACAAAAATGGGCCACCTGTAAACCAATCCTTATATTTATAAAAGGATTGAGTATTTATCTTGCCCGGGTTAGCCAAGACCTCAGGGACATCCAAGGATTCACTGTCAACTAAGGATTCAAAGTGAGCTTTCGCACCTGCAGCAACGACCACAGTTATACTTTCCCTCACAATCTTTCATTGCAAGTCATTACTGGGCTTCAAATGCTCTACCCAGTCCCCCCAACAATACACCCGCCTCCTCATTGACAAAGGCAGTTGGTCGCACAGCAACTGTACTGCTTTGCAAAAGGGACGGCAGATGACGTTATCAACAGACAGCCTCCATGTTGTGGTGAATCCCATAACTAACGATGTGAAGCTTAGCGATGCAGGAATGAGCCAATGAACATGCTTTTGAGTCTGTAGGAACAAACCCACAAAGTTCAAAATCTTCAGCAGCTTATCCTCCGCCAATAATAAGTTGACAGGCAGAAAGTAATCGTGGTGCAGACGCATAACCGCATAGTTGTCCAATATTACAGATTCCAGCACCTCTGGTAAGCTCATAATATCTCCCGTTAGCACTTCATCCGATATTTCTTTATTGTTTTTGACAAACACTGCCTTTTCAGCTTCTTCTCCAAGCACTTTTTCAATGTTCTGCAGAGAATCCCACATTTCATCTATGATGTAATAGTGCATTATGGGTGAACCTTTTTTATCATCATTACTCTGAGCGTGCATCTCAATTCTGTTTCTTTCCTTTCGAGTCAGACAGAAAAACTCTCCCAAGTACTTCAAATTTATCTGAGATTTCTCACAAGTCTTGGTCCTTGTCCTAGTCGGAAGAGCTGCAGCTGTCATGACATGAGATCTGGCTTTCTTGAAGACACCACCTGGGACTTCCTTGAGCTGATTGTAATCTGTGCAAGGGAAACCGAAGCAGTTGATCAGGTAGGCAAAGACGCAATGCATGACTGCCCAAACAGGCGTCAGCTTCATGATCTGCCAAATTCCAAGGCTGAACTGCAATGGTAACAACACTCTGCCTACAATTTCCTTCAATTCTGGCACAGTTTCTACACTAATGAACCACAACGATAAACCTCTCATCTTCGACCTAATTCTACTCCCCTCCTCTTCTTCCAATTTAATCTTTTCCTACTTGTACTGCAAGGAGAAAAAATCTCTAATGTTATTCTTTTCCTCTTATCATTTTAAGAACTAGCCACTTGACACGGCAGACTGGGTCAGATTCTTTCTTTTCTGCTATCCACTAAAAATATGCCAGACCAACCAGTAGAGTGACTTGATTGGTATTTGTTCTTCTTTCCTTTCTCTGCCTTTTTTAATGATATTATTGATAAAAATTTCCACAAAATTTCCCAGATTCCTTATAGTGAGGATATGAAATATTTAGTTGATTAGCTTTAGCTAATTGTTCTCCACAAACCAAAGAAGTCTTCTTTCCTTTCTCTGCTTTTTATGATATTATTGATAAACTTTCCACAAATTTTCCCAGATTCCCTATAGTGAGGATATCAAATATTTAGTTGATTAACTTTAGCTAATTGTTCTCCACAAACGAAAGAAAAAAGAAAATCCTGCTCGAACAGGGGTCAGTCCATCCAATGAACGAATATTTTTGGGTTGGTGAGCCCATTAAAACATGGCATAGATAATCATATGACCTCACCACCTTCCTTACTTTTCTTTCACCATCTCATTAATTTAAAATGCCATCAGATAATATAGTATATGTATCACTCACTTTTTATCACTATGTTGGAAAATTAAGTTAATGTTTAATCAATTGTTCTCTCCTTTTTATTTTTCTTTTGTTTTATAAAACTCATTTTCATTCTCATATGTGTTTTGTTTAGTAATTAAAGGTTTTCAAAGGAAACTTATGTGGGAGATCTTTTAAGATGTTGAATACTCGTTTATCATCTAGTTTGTTAAGTATAAGTTTATGTTTTTGTTATATGTATATAATTTTGAACTATTATATTATTTTTTATTTAACAATTTTGTCATTGTCATTTTTAATTGTTTAAGAGAATGATAAAATGGTCAATCTTGATGCAATGGTAGAGTGGCCATGAAGTGATCAAGTAAGATAAATAATGAGATCTATGGTTCAATATACAATTCCATTTTGTTTGTTAGAATCAAATGACTTGAGTGCAGTACCATCATTTGAGGATTTATTTTGAAAGAGTAGGAGATCCCATAAAGGATAAAGAAAAATAATATAGGATTAATTAGATTTTCTTCTCAACAATAGAAGCCCCTATTTTTTAGCTACAAATGGGATGGGGCTATAAATTGCTCCACTAACTTAGGCTTTTTTTTTTCTACCACTTGTCAATCATATAGAGTTTTTAAATTCTCCCCAATTAATTTTTATTTTATTTAATATTTATTTACTCATTTGAATTGAATATTCAAAACAATAAAATTCATGAGACCACTAGCTTCCATAAATTTAGGATCTTAAACTATTAATCTTAAACTACACTACAAAATTCATGAGACCACCCACTTTATAATAATCCTAAAAAAATTTAGCAACACCACTCAAATTGTTTAGGAAGCCCCCTCCATAGGACTTCTTTAAAAAAAATATCACTAAGCTCTCCCTATACACCTCTCCCTCCATAAATTATGGAATATCTTATATCTCTCGCTTCTTTGTTGGGATGGTACGTAAAAACCTTATTATTGACAAATAACTCAAAACAAATTTAGTGTATTGCAATGAAATTGAAGAACAAGAAATATAATAAATTAAAAGCATAAACACAAATTAAATCAAATTCGTATCTAATAAAAAATTGCAAACCCCCATATAAATGTTGATTTGTTTGAATACAGATGTAACTCAATAGCGTAACACTAAATTTGATGGAAAATGTATTTTGAAATAAGATTTTTTTGTGAAAATGCGATTGAATTTAAAAATAGTGAATAAATGACGATATTTATAAACTTTTCCTATAACAAAAGGTAAATGGAAGATGAGGAAAATATCAAAAAATTGAGTTAGTTGGATTTACTATGGAGTCAACTCAAGATAAATTTGAAAATTTACTGTTTTAAATCCATGAAAGAATAAAAATAAACTATTTAATCTATTAAATGGATAAATGAGAGAAATAAGTTTGCATTTGAAAAATAATTCATTAATGAGTGAAAGAGAATTGTCTCAAACATGGAGTTAACTAATGAGAAGAAAATAAAGTTTAAAAAAAAATGAATAATTAAATCTCATTTAATTAAATAAAAAATATTATTTAATTACATAAATAAATGGATAAATTAAAAAAATAGTATATAAATAGTAATTAATTAATGATGTGATAAATGATAATACATGTTGAATGTGATTATTAATAAATAATAAATTAATGAATTAATAATAATGTATGTGTAAACACTAAAAAATGTTTTGAGTCTGAAAGCAACATTTTGTCACTAATTTATCTTCTTCCATGCATAATTAAATAATTTTAATTATTTCCTAATGTCTCCTAATGTCATTTTCTTCTATTAATTAAATAATTCTTAATTATTTTATTATTTATCACTTTCTTTTCTCCATAATTAAATAATTTTTTAAATTATTTAATATTTTAACACCCCACCTTCTTCTATAATTAAAAATGTTTTTTAATTATTTAATTATTCATTTTCCCTCCTTAAAATTAAATAATTGATATCATTATTTAATTTGAATTTTTTCCTAGATAAGCCCTATCTCTCATTCCAATTTCTTGGATGACAAACCCTGCTTTCCATCCTTGTCTCTTTTCTTCTTAATTAATCTCATCCATTGATCACCATACCTAATCATTCAATCCCATCCCTTCATTTGATTTGGGATTTCTATAAAAGTAAGCTATCACCTTCATTTCAACCTTATAACCACAATCTTCAATATGTTGCTTGATATATCATTCATCTTGAAGAACCAAAATCTTCAATATTTTCTTGTCATATCATTCATCTTCAAGAACCACAATCTTCAATATTTTGCTTCTCATATCATTTATCTTGAAGAACCACATTCTTCAATATTTGGTTATCACTATCTTGAGATCTTTCTATTACTACTACATCAAACAAAAGAAAAATGGAGAAGAGCAATGAAGGTGAATCAACTTTGGCATAGAGATTTGAGTATTATTTCTTCATTATTGTGATTTCTATTGTTGTTTGTGCTTAATTATTGGATAAGGGTCTTCATAGTTTGAATTAGATAGTTTTGTGGTTGCTATTATTGATTCATGCTTTATTTCCCCGATTTTCCACAATCTATAGTATGATATGAGAATAATTATGCTTTGAAAATTAAGTGAATAAATTTAGTTTCTAGACTTAGCATAATATAGAAAAATCAGGGATCCTTATCCAAACATTCCATAGTAAAGGTTGTTGAGACGAGGGAATAAAGAGACAATCTAATGTAAGTTTTATTTGTTGATGTATGATTCTTTTTCACTCTTAATGTTTTGGTGTTTATTGAATCTTCAAGGCTCTCTATCTATATGTAAGATTAGAAAATAATAAAATATAATAATTTTTTTATTATTTTATGTTTTGAAATCATTGACTATTCATTAAATAAATTAATGAAATACTTTAATAAATGACATACCACTTTTTGTGGGGCAACATTATAAAGACTTTCAACCCAAAATTAATTAATCACATTATATTTCTATAATATATTATAGTAGTGTTTTGTATTTTTGAATTTTTATGATATGATTAATTTAAGTTCATTTTAAAAAATTATAATGAATAATATTTTTGTCAAGTTTTATTACAATGTTTAAAGTATTAATTTTTTTTTTTTTGTTATAATTAGAATATTATATATTTAGAGCTTTATTACACCCTGAACACTTTAATCAAGGATAAAAATGATTTATTGTAGGTCAATTTTTTTTTTAATGTTAGTATTTCAATTATACAATAATAAAACTATTTACACATTTAGTAAAGGATTTAAAATTTCAACATAAGTAAAGTACAAATTAGTTGTACACATCTTCAATGAAATTCCAAAGAGAGCTTGGAGTGTAGGTACATATTTTTAGAAAGAAATAATTATTTTGGAAATTCAATTTGACACATCTAAACAATATAATAATTAATCAAAATGATCCTTATTTATCAAAAAATTAAACAACAGAAAGAGAGACACAAATATGAGAATACCTTGGTTTTAAAGTTTTAAAAATATATAAGAAAAACATTTATCTTAAAAAAATAAAATTAATATGTAACTCATATCTTTACAATATTTTAATTCAAATGGTTGCACATTTTTAGACCTAATTTTCTCTTTATAAATGAAATTATTTTCCATGTGAAATTCTTTTGATACTTGCTAAATTTTATTAAGGAGCACAAACAAAAATTCAATAAACTCATCACTTCAATATTTATTGTGAGAGATCAACAAATATACTGTGTACTATAAATCTACACTTCATTCTTGATATCCACTCTAATTAGTTGAAATGTGACAACTTGAAACTTACCAATCCTTTTGCAAATATGCCTTGTCATTAGCAAAATATGACTACTTTAACAATTAATTGTATTTATTCATTAGGAGAAATATACTAGTTACTTCCCTTCTATAGTTATTTCACATCTCAAACATTGAATGCAATATATAGTGTAAGAACAATGCACGTGCTGTCCATATTTCTATAGCTATTTGGTGTAAGAAGTGTTCTTAAAGTGATTCTATAGAATTTCAAATTTTGGGATGTGTAAGGTGTAGATTCCTTTTAGAGATCTTAAAATGCATTCAAACACTTGGAATGTATGTACACTATAGTATTAGTGAGTTTTGAATAATTTTTTAATTGAAATCCGTTATAGTGGAACAACAAGCACGATATAATGAAACTTAAAAAATCAAAGGAACTCAAGTGATCTCCATAAGAGATGGAACACACCAATTAGAAAGAGAAAAAAAAAAAACTAGATGATCAAAGAAATATCCAAAAGATCAAGTCAAAACAATGCCAAACCTAGTCCAATATAAGTGCACACCTTTTACCCTTGTGTGCAAGTGAAATGCAAATTTTGGAAGAAATTTCTTTCTCCTTTGAACAATACTCATGGAACACCATGATCCCGGTCCTTATATAGAGGGTGAGGGGTGGAGAAACCTCCACAACTAGTTCAACCATAAGTGTCAAGTAGGGAGAACACCTAGCTAAAGAGTTTGAACATTAAGGAGCCTAGTAGCACCATGCAATTCAATGGATACACCAAAATTATGAAAAGATAAGTTTTAAATAAATTATTATAATAAATAGATAATTATATTTTTTATTAATTAAGAGTTTGTTAACACTTTTATAAAAAATAACATTATATTCTATTTTTAGTTTTAGTGGAACATTACAATTAAAATTTAATTAAATTTCAATTTTTATCATTTATAATTAGGCGTTGATGGAGTCTACTAACCGGCGACATACACCGTATTGGCATTACGCTCATAAGACTTGAGTGAATGTCGAAAGCAAAATTCGAAATCAATCACCATCAAAGACTCATTATCCTCCTCCTGTCTTTTCCATCGCAAGAAACACGTAAGGAATTTTATATCCACCACTGAAAATATGCCGGACCAACCAGTACACTGACTTGATTGCTCTTTCTTCTTTCTTTTTTTCTGCCACTTCTGACATTTTTGACCCAAAAAAAACAAAAATTCCACAAATTTTCCCAGATTCCTCGTGTGTTTTCGATTACCCTTAGGGCCTACCTTTAATTGTTCTCGACAAACCTTAAAAGAATTCCTACTGAGAGGGGTCGATCAGTACGAATTAGCGAATCTTTTTATGTGATATATTGCATTTTCGCCATCATTTCAGACGCTGGTGAGCCCATTAAAAGCATGTCAATATGCCATAGATAATCCTCTGATTTCATCTTCTTTTAAAATGGCATCTTCTTCCTTTCAACATCTCCTTAATTTAAGAGGGTATCTAATACTATTTTATATGTAAGAGCTTTTTATCACCATCTTCTCAAATCAAGGAAATGTTAAATAAAAAAAGAGAAGAGATTTTTTTTTATTTATAAAAAACTCTCTCTTTCTCTTTTTATATTTTATAAGAAAAATATTAAATGTTATTTATATAAATTCTATATTTATAATTTAAAAAGTTAATATTTTTTAATTAGATTAATTAACTCTAATATAAATGTTAAGACAGATTAAAAGTTAGCATATTCTAATAAATAACTATTAATTGAAATTCAATAACATTATATTTATTAATAATATATGAATATCTAAAAAATATGTGTTTGTGTTATGTGTAGATATTTAAACTATATACACATAATACATGTATATGTGTATTTACACACCTACAACATATATAACAATTAGATAGTTTTTCCTAATCTAAATCTCCAAAATTAGATATTATAATTTTTTTAAGATAAAAGGAAAAAGCCTAAATATTATATATATTATGAAAGTTTAGAGTTACATGTGTACAATGAAAATGCTTTACAAAAAGTTTACAAAATATATTTGCAGGCAAGGAGCCAAAACATAGCACAATGCCCCAAATACCAAAATTTTAGATGAGAGGAGACCAAAACAAAATGTAAGCCTCAAGCAGGTGAGTGTGTGAAAGCTAAAGAGAAGACATTTTTTAGTAGGGGGTAGGTTGGTTGAAACTCCTCATACCATAGGAGGGGTGGCATCGAAATCCACTATCAATTGGAGATCTAACATAGGCTCCAAACTGTTTACCCTTTTTAGGAAGCAACTATCCATATGTGCTAGATTTTAATGTTGAAATAGATATTATAATTATATATTCGAATAAAGTTAGTTACAGTAACCAATGAATTACCACAACTGGCTATATAAAATATAATAACATTGAATCTTGAACTTACGAAACCACAATTATAATTACAATTTACCTTAATTATGAAATATAATTTTGATGGGGCCTTTGACAAAAAATGAAGAGAAAATGTCACCATTGATTTTTTTCTTATAATCACAACTATATTTACACATTCCATTAAAGCATATAAGATGAAATTTGGTAAAACAACACATGGTATAATTCATGATAAGCATTAAATAATTAATCTCATCTATCTATCCTAATTTCTCACTAGATGTAATAAAATTCTATAACATGCTTGCAAATATATCAAAGCTACGAAACAACAACAAGAGAGACAAATGTAGGAAAAGGGAAGACCTAATATTGTAATCTATAAAATAAATGTTAGTGTGGAAATTGGTGGGAAAAAATACATCATGAGTTAGTTTACATGATGCAATTATAAGGATAGTTGTTTGATTATGAAAGTCACCTCTTCACTTTTAGATCTTTGAGAAAGAGTTGTTATAGATATGTACATAATGTGCTAACAACATCCTACAAGCTAATCCCTAGTTCACTCCTCCATAGCCCATGGAAACACCAAACCTTTGAGTAAACCCAACAATAATATCCATTCCAACCCTAAAACAAACAAAAAATAGAAAGAAAAAATAAAGAATACCATTTATATTACTTCATTACAAAGGAAAGCCCAATAATTTTCACTCTTAAATGCACTAATAATAGAGTAGAAATAAAATCCAAGATTGTAGAAATGTGCGTTGCACTAAACTAACTAAGCAGTTGCAAAGTTTAATTAAAAATAGATATTTGTATCAACCGTATGTATGACTCTAATAATATATTAAATTCAAATTTCATAGTACCACAATTTCATTATCAACAACCTCAAGGATCCTAGTAATTTCCACTTTCATACCTTATCTTTAAATTTTCTACTTATGTTATCAATAATCACAAAATACAAGAACAATGGGATGTTACTAGTAATATTTTAAAAAAGTAAACTATATTTCATATCCACACAAATGCATGGAGTAAGTATTAAATTAATCAAGAATGTATGTACATTAAAATCATTTACTATTGAAGATAAATCCTCCTAGGACCTTTGAGATATCATAAAGGAGTTGAAAATTGGTCAAAGCCTTTCCATTATTATCCTAGAAGTATACAACAATCAATGGAAAGATATCACAACCTCCATACTCAACTTAGCAGCCCTACAACTTAGCAACCCTATATTACAATAAGGTACATCCTATATGATAGTAGTAAAATACCAAAATACAAGGAGTAAATTTAGTACCTACTACACATTCATTTTGGTATTGGTAGAGAGATATATGTAGGAATATGAGTTTATATGTATTTTAATTTACAAGGGTGAGGAGAAGCAATTATAGGACATACCTAGATTGTATCATCATAGTTCTAGTGGCAATGGTAAGGCCTCTCTTCATACTCCTATCCTTGCTAGTGGTGACATGTAAAATAATTAAGCCTCCTACTAGAAGGATCATTGTCATTTGGAATGATAATAAATTTTATTCCAATCCTTGTGGAATATGTATGCATAAGTAAAGTACAATTTAAATATTTAGTAAAAGATTTCAAATTTCAACATAAAAGTATATGTATGCATAAGTAAAGTACAAATTAATTGTACAAATCTTCTTGAAATTTCAAAGAGTCCTTGGAGTGTATGTATATTATTTGAAAACCAATTATTTTAGTCACTTAACTTGACACATCTACAAAAAAATATAACAATTAATCAAAATGATAACAAAGAAGACACAAATATGACAATACTGTGGTTTTAAAATTTAAAAATAATATAAGAAAACATTTATCAAAAACAAATTAGAAGTAATTTATAACTCATATCTTTACAATATTTTCAATCAAATGGTTGTGCATTTTCAC
This sequence comes from Sequoia sempervirens, assembly GCA_007258455.2. Classification (NCBI taxonomy): domain Eukaryota; kingdom Viridiplantae; phylum Streptophyta; class Pinopsida; order Cupressales; family Cupressaceae; genus Sequoia; species Sequoia sempervirens. The sequence continues at coordinate 72,501,578 of VDFB02058242.1, forward strand.
ACCTAATTTTTTCTCTTTCTAAATAAAACTATTTTCTATGCAAAATTTCTTTGATACTTGCTAAATTTTATTGAGGAACACAAAGAAAAATTCAATAAATTTATCACTTCAATATTTATTGTGTGAGATCAACCGATATATTATGTACTGTAAATCTACAGTTCATTCTTGACATCCACTCTAATTAGTTGAAACGTGGCAACTTGAAACTTACCAATCCTTTTGCAACTATGCCTTGTCATTAACAAAATGTGACTACTTTAACAATTAATTTTATTTACTTATCTATAGTAGTTACTTCCCTTCTATAGTTGTTTCACATCTCAAACATTGAATGCAATATAGTGCAAGAACAATGTGTGTTGTCCATATTTCCATGCTTATTTGGTGTAAAAAATGTTCTAAAAGTGATTCTAAAGAAGTTCAAACCTTAGGATGTGTATGGTGTAGATTCTTTTTAGAGAGCTTACAATGCATTCAAGCACTTAGAGTATATGTATCTGCATATGTACACTATAATATTAGGGAGTTTTAAAAAAAAAATTATTAAGGGTAAAAATCATGTTTTGATGAGATCTTGAAATCTATTATAGTGGAACAACAAACATAATATAGTGAAACTAAAAAAACCAAAAGAACTCAAGTGATATTCATAAGAGATGGAACACACAAATTAGAAAGAGAAAAAAATAACTAAACAATCAAAGAAATAACAAACAAAAAAGCAAGTCTCAACAATACCAAACCTAATCTAAGACAATTGCATACCTTTTACCCTTTAGTACAATTTTGTACAAGTGAGATGCAAAATATGGAAGATCTTTCTTCCTCCTTTCAACAATATTCCATGAAACACCATGATTCCTCTCCTTATATAGAGAGAAAACCTTTTCAACTAGCTCATCCATGAGTGTCAAGTAGGGAGAACACCTAGATAGAAAGGTTGAACATCAAGGAACCTAGGTGTGTGACAATATTTCTATATACCTAAATGCAACCAACACCTATGATTACATATGAAAGTAGTGATTACTTTATACCATTGATACTATAAATAATAATAAATATTTATTTTGTTTCTTTAACGAGGTATTCTGTTTCGTGACATGCCAATAGATAAGTACACATTGGTTACTACTGCAATCCAATTGCACCTCTAAATGCATTTATTAGTACTGCTACATCTTTTAATAGACACATTATTTGTCAATTTAGCAGATAAAGCTATTATAACTGTCTAGGCTTTACTATACTTACTATACTATAAATGCTTGGAAAATAAATAAGGCACCCTTGAATGGAGTAGAAGAATATCAGCGACATAGGCGGTCATATTATCCAGTCGGTAGAGCGGTGGATAGCCGCTTCTAGCATAGGCGTTGATGGACTCTGTGAAGCGGCGAACAGACACAGTCTTAGCATTGTGTTCATAAGATTTCAATGAACCTGATTTTTGCTCTGCCATGTATAAAGCCAATTTGAATAGCTTTATGGCCTCCTTGCTGCTACAATCAACATCCACAGAAGCAACATGAATACCATCTGGTATCTCATCCAGTCCACAATAAACATCACTGAATACCGACATATTATATTCTACTCCCTCCTCAAGCTTATCTACCACACAACGATCACATGTCAAGATTTTATATCCTTCTCCTTCCTAAAATCATCATCATCACTTACAATATAAAAATAAATATCATGGGATCTCAACACTTTCTCAACCCCGCATGCAAGCAAACCAGCTTTTAACGAACATTTCTGATTATCGTTGTCGAAGATCCACTCTATGTAAAATGAGTCACCACATTTGAAAAAGAATGGGCCAACTTTAGAGCAAGCCTGTTTTACCAAGGATCCACGGTGGTGGTCAACGAGCACCTACTTTTTTTCCCGCTCCGCCGTTTCTGCAACTTGAGGAACGAACGTGGGCATGTTGCATGGGTGAGCCGACGATTGATAATGAGCTTTTGTGCCTCCAGCAACGAGCGGGCATAAATCGCGCTTCTCAGTCTTTAATTGCAAGTCGTTACTGGGCTTCAAATTATCCACCCAGTTACATAGAAAATATACCCACTTCCTCCCTCGCAAAGGCAGTCGGTCACACAGCATCTGCATTGCTCTGCAAAGGGGTTTATTGATAACGTGAGCAACAGACAGCCTGACTATTGTGCTGAACCCCATAACTACCGATGTCAAGCTTAGTAATGCAGGAATAAGCGAATGAGTATGTTTGTTAGCATGTAGGAACAAAGCCACCAAGTTTAAAATCTTCAGCAATTTATCCTCCGACTTTACTAAGTTGACAGGAAGAAAGTAATCGTGGTCAAGACAAATAACCACGCGGTTCATGTCTAATATCACTAAGTCCAGCACTTCTCTGAACTCCATAATATCGCCCATAATCACTTCTTCCCATATTTCTTTATGGTTTTTCACGAACGCTGTCTTTGGAGCCAGTTCTTTAATGTGCAGTACAGTTTGCCACATTTTATCTATGATGTAATATGCAGGCCCATCCTTTATTGACATCTTGTTTCCTTCCTGTCGCTGCAATTCAAACGTTTTGCCCAGGTAGTCCACAGACACTCGCTCACCATTCTCATATTTCCTTTCTTTCTTAGACCTTTTAGGATCCTTCTGCTTTATCCCTTTCAACACATCTCCTGCTGTAGTGGCATGAGAGATCACTCTTTTGAAAATTCTACCTTCAAAATTACGAAGCTTATTATAATCTGTGTCTCTGAAAGACAAGCAGGTGATGTGGGAGCGCGCGTGCCAGTAGAGGCTGCTGAGCAAAGACACTATGGTACAATTCATGACCGCCCAGAGAGGCTTCACCTTCATTATCTGCCATATTCCGAGACTAAGTTGCAATAGCAGCAACACGCTGGTTACAACTTCCTTTAATTCTGTCATAGTTTCTACAAGAATGAATCACAACAATAAGCCTCTCCTCTTCTATCTAATTCCACTTTCCTCTTCTTTAAATTTATTCTTTAGCTTCTCGTAATGCAAAAAAAAAAATACTTCTTTTAACCTCCTTATACCATAAAAATTTCTACATGACTGGACCAATTCTTTGTGTTCTCCTTCCCACTAAAAATATGCTAGATCAACCTGATTTGAGTACCTCTTTATTCTTCTTTCCTTTTTAGTCTTTTCTCACATTTTGACCAAATTTTCCGACATTCCTTTTCTTTTCAAGCAAGGATAGCAAATGTTAACGCATAGTTGAAGGATCATCTGAGTTTGACTGTCATCCTTACCTGTCATAATTTTTTTAAGATGGTTTGGTCATTTAACTATTCTAATACATATTTTAACAAAGATGTATATTGTAATAAAAAAAATTATTAATGAATTTTATAGTGGTTCTATAATTCATTTTTGAAGTGAACAAACAAAAAATTCAATATGAAAATAATATGACACGAAATATTAGTCAATGTTTTTCTCATAGGATAATTAACAAGGATAGCTCATTTCATATAATACATTTGTATGAAATAATTGACATAACAACAAAAATATATTAGGGAAAGATAGAAGAATATTTACCATAACAAAGATAAAAAGATTTAAGATAGATGTATAAAATATGTTGTAATAAATATACACTATTTTGATCAATAGATTTGCACATTAATTTTTTCCATGTTTATAAAGCACACTATAATGAATAAAGGTTTAGGTGCACACATGAGAAGTCCAAATTTACTAGAATAAATCTTTGCACATAACATTCTTCATTTCATCCTTTTATTTTTCAATCATATGTAGATTTCCCATTTACAAATTGTTGAATAAAATAATCAAGGTCCATCCTTGTAGTAATATTTTATCTTACATCGAGTTCAAAGCACAATTCATCAATTTTACTTTTGGAGGACCTAGAAATCAAACCCAAAATGACTAAAAGTCTTTTGAAAACCAATACATTCTTGCATTGTCATATGATCTCCAATGAGTTGATGGTCCTTGGAAATTTAGTGGGATAATAAAGCTCACTACTATAAGATGTCATCTTATATTCTATTATGAAATAATATATATTACAAATAAAAATAATGTGTATTTGAATAAGATATAATTAAAATTAATATTTATAATTTCATATAAAAGGATATCAAATTACATCATACAATCTCAAATATTTTAAAATTATAAAATTTGATTGAAAATTAAAAAATATCAACAAAACCTTAAATTTTGAGGATTTAAATAATGTTCTATAATATCAACTTAATTTTCATAGATTATTTAAATTGGGTTAATAATAAGCACCAAAATTTGATTACAAACTTCTAATTGGAATACTTTGTAGGGAGGTCCAACTTTGAAGCCTAGAATATAATAGTCATCTTTGTTTGTCATATAATTTTCTTTTTAAATGGTTTGATCATTTAAATATTTTTAATTGACATTTAAAAATATGGGTTTTTAAAAATGAAAGAATGTTAGCCATGATCTGCAAATGAAAAACAATATAAACTTCTACAAAGCATGAGCAAACAAAAAGTCAAATTGATATTCAAGAGATGAATTCAAGAGTACAATGAGCCTTGCTTAAATATGCAAGGAGAAGGAAACCAATCCACCAAAATTGGATAGGATAAAAGGTCAACCAAAAGATAAGGTGAGACTCCTAACCACCCATGAATGAGAGGAAAAACTCCTTCAACATGGAGTGGTGGTGGATAACCACCCAAGAAGATAGCGAGAGGTGTCAAGGACCATTTCCTTGACACCTAAGCAAAAGATACGTAAGCACAAACACCTAAGTAGGCTTAAGTAAGCCAAGTGTACACCTATGTGTACACCAACAAAAAATTATAATAGTTTCATTAAATTTTGTTAAAAGTTAAGATATTAATTTGTGTAGCATGTATATACGTAAGGTATTTTTTTTTAATACATCAATCATATTCTAAATTTATAATTACACAAAAATAATAATTGCATTAATTATAAGTTATAATGCTATTCTTAGATTCATTATCTATAATTACAAATTTGTAATGTCTCAAAATAATATAAGATAAACAATTCTAAAATTTATAATAAATAAACTAGTATAAATATCTTAAATACATTTATTTAAAAAAATTAGAGATATATAAATTTGAAGCTATTTCTTTTACTTCAAAATCCTTAAGAAAGATATCTCTTGATGTGATTTACTTATATATATTTAACTTAGGTATGATACTTTATTTAAAAGTATATTTATTTTTCTTTGAACTACATTTCTATATTGTCTTCTAATATAGAAGCAACCCTTAGTGATTTTTTTTCTTTTTTAACATAACTTACCTATCTCTTATTCTATTTGTGAGAAACTATGGAGATTAAGGAGATGTAATGACAAGCACATGAACAATATAATATTGTATTAGCTAACCCAAGAATAAAGAGCTCAAAACTTGAATATATAGCATGAGGATGAGCAACCACATGCCATAAGAGTAGGAACACATGCCATGGATTGAGGAGAGGACTCCTCATCCTACAGTGGTGGTGAGTTTCCCTCCTCTATGCAAGGGAGAGGTATCAAGAGGGATTGGACACCTCTCAAGTCACCTCAACAACCTTGAAACCTCATGGGGAATGAGTCAACAACCAATTCCAACACCTAACTAGGGTAGAATACACTAACACCTCCCTTAAGCATAGCTTAGGTGGGTATGAAGAAATGGGTCCCAACTTCAAGCCATGGTAGGTACCCATGTACAAAATTTTGTCATAAGGTGGAGTAAAGGACAAAACGCATGTGGGAACAAAAATTCTCTCCAAAAGGAGAATAAAATGCATGAAAGAAAACAAGTGAAGAAGAAGGAGGACTTGTATCATGACCCCTAACACAACTTTTGTCACTGTGTACAATAATTTTCCCCAAAATAGTAGATACAAAGAGAGACTTGGAAGTCACCCATAAGATAAGTTGTAGTGCACATAGATGCTCAATGAAGTATGTCGAAGAGAATCCATGAATGCTAAACCACATTTCTCCCTTTAGGAAGAAGGCGAACTATAGAAGTGTGCAAATAATCTTCCCATTCCTGATAGGAACATACAAAAAGAAGTATAAAGGTTTTTGAATTATGCATAAGATTCAAAGGTGTAGATGATGCCCATAATGTCTTTGTAGAATGTTTAATGATCCCCAAACTAAAGTTGATGTGTGATGAAGATTCAAGACCAGGGACAACAAGGATCATAGATGTATAATGATAACTAGAACCATAAGAATCTGATACTGTCACTATAGAAGCTAAAGTAGGCAAGGCATGAGCAAGAATATCTATAGAAGACAAGGCTGATGCAACTTCAATGAAGATAGCATTGAAAAGAAGATGAATGTCCTCAATACTATCGTCATAATCAAGAAGGAGAGACTCTGCAAACAAATGATGAATGTCTGAAAGGATGACATCTCATTGACCAAGAGGACAAGAGTGAACCTGCAGAAGAGAATCTAAAGTAGCCTTCAAAGAAGCCAAAGTCTCTGTTGAAATAGCAGGTGGAGGAGACTGAATAGCTGCTAATATAGGAGGTGTAGAAAGAGGAGAAAAAAAAAGAGATGTCTCTATGTCATCAGGACAATCAAGACTATTCCAATAATCAAGTTTCTCTTCAGTATCATCGTCATACAAAGGATCATCCTCATTATCATGGGAGAGAAGCATGTCTATAGTGGGATTATCTAGGAATGGAGGTTCGGTGGGATCTACATATATTTCCCATAGAGTGGTTCAAAGAGTGTGAGGGCACTCAATGTGTGACAGAGCCCATGATGTGTGGTCCCCAACACTTAAACCAATTAATCCTAAGACATGATCATTTCTACTTTCCCATACAGATTTCTACCAACATGTAGTAGGTTGAGGAATAAGTCCAAAAAAATGTGGCAATAAATGAATCCATTGACAGTTCTTTAGGATTCCATTGCGCTAGGACTTATAGTTTCCTTCTCCCAAACTAATGAAAGATGGATGTCATTTGATTCCCATTTTCAGACTAGATAATTACCCCATTTGAAACTTTATTTCAGTTCATTAATTATAAAATGCCCTGCATAATCACCCCAAAGAAAAATACAAAAAGCGACACTTTATAAGTTGAGAGCATGAATTTCTAATAAACCCCTTGAACAATGTGCTCCAAAAAATTGAAAGCAATTCCCCCTTTATCTCGGGTTGTTAAGAAAATGCTAACATAAGCATAGGGTGCTATTGTGACTACACGTCATAAGCAGTTTACAATGTAAAATGTTACAATAAAATGATTACATGACATAAAGCCTAGATTAAGTCTTGACCGATTCAAAATTGAAAAAAAGAGATGGAGAAGATTTGGCAGTTTAGCAAATGTTAATCATAAATAATGGTAATGAAGATAGACGTCAATGGAATCTCCAAGAACATGAAAGTATTCAACCATAAATTACTAACAATCTGTTGCAGAGAGTACAAAAGTGCCAAAGGACTGGAGATGACGTTGAAGTGGATAGCAGGCGTGGATCCTGCAATACACAAACGTCCAAGATCAAGCTGCAACCTCCAAAGTGTGATGGCATCTAAAACACGTGGGAATGGTCAAACTTCTCCATGCAAGAGAGAAGCACCCGCCCACGCACCTTCACAGATTTCCAGTGCCAAATATGAGCAGGTCAACACTAGGCAAGGATTAAATCGCACCAAACAGATGCAAAAAAGAAAAGTCCTCCAATCTATGTGCCGAGCATGAAGGTCGACGTGGGAGTTTGGGCGCTGCAGGTCACAGGCTGGGTCGCGAGCTTCTTCTAAACAATTGTGAGTGTGAGCAGCAAACTCTGCCCAATCGCCATCCACCAAATAGGCCGATCCACAAATCTTCTCCCCAAATAGGCTGATCAACTAAACTGCAGAGGCGAGTTATGCAAGGCATGAGCAAATCGCAAATGGGTGCTCACAATAGAGGTAAAAGGGCCACACGACCTGCTTGAACAGAGGTGACATATATGCCCTTCAATAGATTGAATCGATCCCTGAATTCTGCGTGCCCTCTTGTTTGAAATTGTGACCTGTCAAATGGCAGGCATGCCCCCTAATTAGTGATCATGCCCATGGTTGCTCAGCCTAGATGAAATAAATCGTCCTCTGTGCCTACAAATTTACAACAGATGTTGCAAGGAAACCCCTCTCACAATTACCAAAGCATGATTTTTGACAAAAGATTGCACCATGCACAAAGATTCAAATGCCAGTCAATTCCACAGTAGAGGTTCGGGTCTGCAAATTGTGCAGCAACGTGGTGATATAGGTTGACTCCAAACAACGCCTCAGAGACGTCTAACCATCTTCCTGCAATTAGTTGCACACAACACTGACATCTAACAAAATATAATAACGTTCATCTTTGGCTTGCCAGTGTCTCCACCTAAAGCTCTGATATCATGTAGATATTTAGGATCAAAGAGAAACTATGCAAGCACAAGATGATGTAAAACTCAGTCATTAGATTGATAGAAAGAGCAATCTTAAATAGGAAAGTACATGGAAACTAAGATTCACAAAATGTGGATAGGAGTGGAGTGGTGGCAAAATGTCAACCACAAAGATAGGGTGAGACTCCTAACCTCCCATGAATGAAGGGAAATACTCCTTCAACATGGAGTGGCGGTGGATAACCACCCACAAAGATAGCGAGGTGTCAAAGACCATTTCCTTGACACCTAAGCATAAAGACACCTAAGTAGGCTTAAGTAAGTCATGTGTACGCCTATGTGTACACCAACACTATCAATTTTAATAAATAACATTATAATATACTATAATATAGTATAATATAATAATATATAGATATATAATTGATAGTGCCCACATGCACAGGAGTTATATATATATATAAAAGAAATTATTTTTCTTTTCTATACTCTTGAAATCCCTCCAAAATTTTAAATAATTAATCTAAATAAATTATATTGCCATGTACAAGCAAAATATAATTTTATAACTTCTTTTTTATGTATTTCAAGTAGTTATTTCAATTGATTTATTAGATATATAATATTTCTATGGAGTCTTATATAAAACTAGGGTATATTAATTGAGATATTTTGTTATTATATATATATATATATAATTTTATTATTAAAATAGTATTCTTATATAAGTTGTAATTGTAGATGTTTTTGATAAATAAGCAGCAAAACAAGGTGTTAAACTCTTAACACAAAATGACACACAATGGAATTGACCAAAAGATAAGAGAGACCTAGCAAAATAGAACAAAAAAACAATTGAAATCCTCAACAATCAATGAGGTTTGAAGCTTACCCTGACCAAAGAGCTCATAAGTTAAACATGATCCAAATGGGTGAATATAAGATTCTTAGAAGAATCAATCTCATCCACCAAATTTGGAATATGTTTATCCTTGAGGGGGCTTCCCCTAAAGACTTCAACATAATCCTCCACATCCAACCACTTACAAGAGGATTCTAGAACCAAGGGGGTCACAGTGTCATGCTTTCCCATTATGGGGGACCCTAAAGAATTTTAGTGGGACTAACACCAAAGAAACCTGAAACCTTCCCTTTAAACCAAGTCTTTCCTTAAGAAGGAAGGAAATCTTTGAAAACCTGACATGAGTGGGAAAAATGTCCAACTCTAAGGTAGTGAAAGCACACAAAAGAGGGAGACTTAAAGTGAATAATCTACTCCCAAACACCCAGCTTGGAATGCATCTTAATTTTGATTAGTAGGCAATTACCAATCTCAATGCACACATAAAATATTGCATAAACTAAATGTTTCATGTCTTTTGTGACCTGTTTTAAGGCTAAAAAGGGACCAAGACCATTAGCAATACCACAAAAGATCTCTTCATACTAGAATTCTAAAGGAACCATTGGGAGCCTTACCCAAATAGGGGCCCATCCAAAATTTTCCTTTCAAGCATTGAATGTGGTTGTCCATCTTTTCAAAAAGAGGATAGATCTGCCAAAGAACCAGTCATGGTACCCTTTCTCTCCTCAAGGTTTTGGAAGGAGAATAGGAAGAACCCTTTAGTCATAGCAGCCGCCTACAACTGACCACTAGCATTCCATCTCTTTGAAATCTAGTTGTGAACAAAGTGTATATTTGGATAGGGTCTTGAGAACCTCCCAATAAAAGCATTTTCCATAGCAACAATAACTTTGTCAACCACAACATCAAGAAGAGCCTACGAGAGCAATCAAGTCAAGGAAAATTTTCTTCCCCTTCACCTCAGCTTGGATAGGAGTAAAAACATCAAATATCCATCAAAGAGAATCCCCTCACTCAGGGTGGAAGAGAGTGGTCGCTCTACAACAACAACCAACCCAACAAGGGAAGTCATCACACCTAGCTGCACAGGGATTAGAGAGGAAAAACGAGATCCCCTCGTGAGAGAATGATTAGGGTCACTCAATCTAGACCCAAAGATAACATCCTTAACAGGCATTTGCAAAACCTTTATATACCATTTAGGAAACACTGAAGTCGAAAAAAAATCCAAAGTATTGTCAAAGAGAAACCCCTCACATGAAGTGGAAAATGGAGGCTCTTTGATAGCTACAACCTTCCCAAAAGGAGTATCCTTCGTACCCTACTCCACTGGGATGGGAGAGGGTAGGAGAAATCCCCTCCTAAGGGAATTCCCAAGGTCATGCAACCCAGACCCAGAGCACACAGACTTAACAGGTGTCTACAAAATCTTCCTCCACACTGCATACAATGTTGGAGTCGACTGCTCCTAAAGAAACATATGTTAAGCCTCCATCCACAAAGCCATGAGAGAATCATCCTCTTCAACCTCCTAGTTTCTCATTTATCAATTGGATTTTCCTTCCAATCATCTGCATACCTTTGAGCTTTAAGACGAGATTCCAACATAATATCGAGGAGCATTTCATTCTCCTCCTCAACCCACTCATTTCCCCAATTGTTTGTCTCATCATCTTTTGACTTACCCCCATTATCTTCATCATCAATAGAGGCACCTTCTTTGCTTCCCGCGTAGGAGGAAATGCTAACACCATCGCCATTGCAAGCTGCTATTCTTAATTTCAATTACAAGCATAATCTAAAAATTATCGACAATTTATTGCAACTCTAGATGTTAATAACACATATATTTTAGATTTCATTACAGCAAAAAGATTAATGAAGAGAGTCTATTAATAGAAAATAAATGTAAAACCAGAACATAAATCACACAAAAACTGCTTCGGAAGAAGATTTCGAAGATGTTGAACATATTGACATTTTTTTTCTTGAATATTCCCAATTTACTTTACATTAAAATAAATATAATACAATATTAAAAAAAAATAGAATGATAAAAAGACACACCAAACGATACAATAAACACAACAAACAGAAGTAAAGAGGTGATCCAAAGCATACCTATGAGATTCGCCACTAGCCGAGACCTTAATTTCGTAGAAGGAGAACCATGGGATCTCTGATATTTTTAAGCCACCGACAGAGTGTAAATCTCCCTGTTCATGCGTATTTATCATTTACTTACTATTAGAGAAATAGCAAAATCACATTTAATTATTATTTACTGTCTTTGGTTGGTTCGTTGAGATGTTATAGTATGGGTAGTGGGAAAATGACGTTCTCAGAGAATTAAATATATATGTGACAGTAGTTAATATGCCGTCCAAAAATTTCCAAACAAAACAAGAAAATATGAAAACTTCAATAACTATTTTGCGGTTGGCTGACAATTTGGCCGGATCGTTACAAATTTAAATCATAATCGTGATAAAAGCTCAGGTGAAGTAGTTTGGTTTTTTAATTGAGTTATTCTCATGTATCTTTCGATTGGATTTCAAATTTTATTGTATTGAATGGTACTCTTCTTATATTATTCTCATGTTCTCTACAAGTCTCTTCATTGATCATCTAGAGTTAGTTTCAACTTATTAAGTTCTATTTGTAAAGAATGTCAATTTGATTGTTGGTATGATTTTTCCACAGTCCACGAAGTAATAGAGCAAGCTTTTGGATTCAACTGTGTATGTTTTTAGATCACTTTCCTCTTTTTGATGATGGATCATTGAGTGTGATTCGAAACATCGATATAAAAGCATACACAGTTGAATCCAAAAGCTTGCTCTATTGCCAATATTATTGTTTTGTTGTTATCCTTTCTACTAGAACTCAAACCATAATCTCCTTGCCGAGTTTAGAAATTTCCTAATATCGATTACTTTCTTGGGCTTGAAGCTAATTAACCGTGTCTTGTGTGCAATGAGAATAAATTCCCTCTTATCAATCTTCTTGTTGATCTTCAATAAGTTATAGGTTACCTTCTTTTAGGTCTCTTCCATTAGCTCCACTTGATCCTTATGTTGAGCCTAAGCTAAACTTATGCCAACCATGTGCACTAAATAATCTTCTAGGCACATCATGCCCTATTGTTCCTTAACATAGGGTGCCATATAGGAAACCAAGAGAGCTTGATGGACATAATCAAACAAAGATAGTATGTTCATTCATGTATGAACCTTTTCATATTTTTTCCTTCCAATTCTCTATCTTAACCTACTAGATTTTTTTTGTGGATATCATTCACTAGTGTAGATTTAGTAGGGAGTGAATAAAATAATCTAAAAATGGGGTAACATAGGGTAGACCATATGGGAATATAGCCTATTGATAAGAAGGGACAAACACTACCCTAGGTGGCAAGGAGGAGTGAATTGTGAGTGTGTACAAGGTGAAATTTGGTAGATTGAAAGACTACTTAGGGGATGGAAAGATAACATATGACAAATATATTATAAGGAGTGGAAATATATTCAAGGGAGTTGTCATAGGGGGAGATTGAATGGAAATTAGAGAAGGTTATCCTAGTGTAGTGTAGAAAAATGTTGTCCTTTACATTTGCACTTAATTTGGGAAATTAATGATAAATTGAACCTAATGTTGCTTTGATCTAGTGTTGTAATGTGTTTTACACAGTTGCATTAGGTTTAGGGCCCTTTTCAGATAAATAGACCTAATTTTTCCTTGATTTAGTGTTGTAAAGTGTATTTATTTACACCTTCACATTAACTTTAGGTCCCTTTTTAAACTAAATGGACTAAATGGTGCCTTATTTAGGGTGTTTTCAACTGTATTCTAACACTTTCACACTAATCTAAGGTTCTATTAATTAATTGGGCTTATCTATGCCTTAATTGGTCATATTTTGCATCTACAAACCTTATTAAATGTATTTTTTAAGATAATCTCGACACTTATCAAATGTATTAGTGTGTGCCCCAGTTTTGAGCCACTGGGACTCATATGCCACCTTGGGTGTTTGAGTCCCAGTCTAATCAAGGACCTAATTTAAATTTAATTTTTGGCGGGATTTCATCTTCCTAGATTTGTTGTCGGCTTGTGTTGTAATTTCAAGAAACTTGGCATAAATAAGTATAAATATGTAAGGTTATTTCACTCATTTTCACCTAAGACTTTCAAGAGAGCATTCATAATAGCAAATTTGTGATTACAAGAGTTCATAAGAGTATTGAATGAAATTCAAGAGCATCTTTAAAGCATTCCAGGGAAGATTTCTCCATCATTTTTTGCAACAAGTCAAGATCCATCATCATGTCTACAGCATATTGCATCAAGCATGTTGTTGAGTTAGCGTTGTGATGTAGTATTCAAGATCCAAGTTGAGCATTGTTCCACATCCAATTCAAGATCAAGATTTACATTCTTCATGGCCACTTCATGTTAGATTGCAGATTTACATTACAAGACATCATTCAAGGTATCATTTTTCAGGTTTCATGTTTCATGTTCATGTTTCATTATTTCATCATACAGTTTAATTACCTAAATGGGGTTTGACCAAGGAAAACCACCATTCCCTAACAAAACAACACTTTTTCTCTCTTTATGTGATTGTAGGTTTATAGGTTGAAGAAAAAGTGGGTTTGAAGCCTTCAAAAGTATCAAGATTACAAAGTTGTAAAAGTTAAAATAGTTGTAATGAAAAGTTGTTAATGCTCTTAGAAACTCAGATCTAGAGCAAGATATCCAACCTATCTGCATGAAACCAGTGGGAAAATCTTATTTAATCCATACTTAGAAGCTCAAAAAGTTTCACTTCGAAATCCTTCTCCTAAGACACTTTGCGACAAAATGAGACACTTTGCAACAATCTAGGCGTATGAGTCCCAGTCTCACTTTTTTTCTAGTCTTTAGCAAGTTTAGAAAAGTCACCTGGAGGTTCTAGACACTGCCTCGAAACCTTATACTAGAACTAAATTTCCCAGCATGGTGTATGAGTCCCAGTGAGCATCAAAAGTTAGAATTTCAGGGTTTCAGAGCTTGTTTTGACCACATACTTCTTCCAGGTACCTTTTGTGTCATTTTCCTTTCTCAGTTTGATTTCAGGTTCTTAATTTACTAAGTTTCATATCTTGAGTTGCATACTTAAATTTTCATATCATTGCATTTCTTTCTTTCCAAGGATTTGCTTGGTGGTGAACCCCCTTTTTAGTCTTTAATCACACCCTAGGACACCTTATTGCAGATCTCTTTCCCTCATTCTATTTTGGATTGATATCTCTAGGGTTTCATGGAATGAGAAGTGTAGAAAATTAGTTGTTCTATCTCTCAAGCATAGAGTGACTATTTTCAACCTTTCACCTACTAGAGTAGTAACAATTTGCGAAATAGTGATTATTGTAGATACGATGGATGGGGGTGAAGTAACCTCAATAGAAGAAACAATTAGAGGATTGTGGATGATTGAACCTAAAGGTCTAGGAAAGTAACAAGAACAACATGAGGAGAAGAGGGAAGGGAGGCATGTACTTGGGCATGAATTAAATAGTTGGGCCAAATTTTGGATGTTGTGTACCTCTTGTTCCTTTGATTCTAACTCCTAAGTTAATTTTACCTTCCTTATCTTTTAGAAAGGTTTTTTCACTATCGATAATCTTTAGCCTTGATCTAGAGAGGCCTAGGCCAAATTTACTAATTTTGTCACCTCAAAAATTGCTTGTGGAACATGGTGAAGTTTTATTACAATATTGTCACCTCTCACAATGGTGTTGTGTGTGAATTGGATGATTCAATTTGTCCATACACTTTATCTCTCCTCTAATCCTTATTGGAGGGTAGTTTTATCCTCTTCATGAGATTATTTCAACTATGTTTGCAAGCTACTAAAAGCTCTAGTTGATTAAATGGAGGAGGCAAAAGCCTATGATTATTACTTGGGAGTAGTCTAAAGTGGTGGTGGCCAAGGGTCATGCATTTGAGGTAGGATGGAGAGTTCCTTGACTAAACTAATATTGGCCTCATTCTCTTGTGAGTTGTACTATTTATAATTTTGGACGTTTCTTATGTCATAGCCCAAGGTAGGGGAACCATGATCCCTATATTATAGTTGTTCCCACATTTCATTTATAGGTACCTTCTTAAATGTCATTTCTAGATTTGTAATCTCCTACCTATAATTCTACTATACTTTGATCTTATCTTCATCATAATGCTTATTGTGCAATACCTTGGGCAAGCCATATGTCATGATTATGTTGGGATCATAGGCTTAGATGGGAGCAAAGAAATTCTATAAAGGATAGATGATTCTACCCACGAGTTCATCCAATTGCACATAAGAATCTATGGAATCATCCACTAGTCTCTTCTTATCTTCAACACTTGGCCCTACTAGGTGGTTGAATGCATCTTTCAATCACAAGCCTTTGAGTTAACTAGCCATATAACTATCTGGATCATAGTTCTAGTAGTCATTAAAATACTTTGGCTCCAAGGCTGGAAAGTTCTTACTTTGAGAGGGTATGCAAACCTCTTTTGGTTATGGCAATCCTCTATAAAAGAATAGGAGTTTATATATGGCCTCCTTCTTCTTGGCTACCCATTTAGAATTAATGATATAGTGTCCACACTACTACATAAAGCCCCGGTTTAAGACATTAATTTAAGAAAAAATATTAGTTTTGTCTTAAATATATTTTAAATTTTTTAATTGTCTTAAATTAAGACAATAATTTTATTTTTTTTCTAAAATATATTTTTTATTTCCCTCTTCTTTTTCATTTTCCCTCCCTCAATATTCAACATACATTTTCTTTTTTATGAGGCTTCTTCCTTTGAATATAACTTGCATAGTATCCAGAATGCACAGAACACATGAGAAGAATAAAAAAATAGGAACATAAGACCAGAGGCACAAGGAATAGAAGCACGACACCATGGGCACAGAGAATAGTGAACAACACATGGAGCACAAAAAATGGGGGTTTTAAGTAGCGACAAGGGCTTTTTAATCAGAAACGACAAGGGGCATGCAAATCTCTGAGAAAATTGAGGGCATCATTTATATTCATAGCCATTTGACCACATCGTCCTGGTAAGTATCCATACTCTGTAAATAGCAAAAAAATAACAGCAACACAGACGGATCAAAAAACATAAAATCAAGGATAAAATCCAAGAAGAGACAAAGATCAACCCGTTCAAGATGCTTTAAAGCCAAAGTGCATAAGTGAGCTCAGCACCCTAACCTCAGCCCTGTCTACCTACTCAGCAATGCATAATTTCTTTATGGGTTTGGTGTTTCAGTGATGTATCATAAAAAATGAGTCTTCACAACCGATCTTTTATGAGTATTTTTTCATAAGAATCCATCTCTTGTTTTCTTCAATATAAATATATGCTTGAGTCTTTTAAGGAGTTTTTTCAATATGAAGCAACAATCAGGGGTTGCCAGTATTATTTTCGTTATGAAGTAGCAGTTGCATTTTCTCAATAAGTCTTTGAATATGAAGTGGCAATTGGGTGTTCTTCCAGGAAGCATGGAATGTGATTGTCATGCAAACTTTATCTTAATTTTCTTTACTGATTCAACAAAGTATATGACATGGGAATTGTAGGCTTACAGTTATTTGCACTCAACCTTTGATTTCTTTTGCACTTTTAGTGATTGGGGGTATCAATGTTGTATTCCTTGAAAAAAAATTTAAATGTTGTATTGTAGGCCACAAGACGAATCTTCTTACCTATTTGGCAAAGGAGTTTGGCATATAGGGACCCCCTTTTCGAAGTTGGAAAAGGGATTTTCTTTACAGGTACCTTATATATTGTTCAAATTTATCCCCTATTCAACCCTGCCACTCTACTTACACCTCCAGTACTTAATAAAACACTAGCCACATTTTTGATCTTGTAATGAAATGGAAAAATGAGTGAAATTGGAGGTTTTCAAGACATTGATTATGAAGAGTTTCAACCCTCGGGGACCATGTCTTGATGTTCTTTCATCAAATAACTCAAAACAGAAATGATTTGACAACAGATAATTAAATTTTTGAACCTTGCACCAATCACACAATAGTTGACACGTCAAATTACAAAAGTGTAAAAAAAATACATAGAAAATTACACCTTCAAATCAATCTTTCTTTCCTTTGAAAAAATTTCAAGGAAGCCTCTACGAACTGTTCACCACAGCTACATGGAATTTATCACTGTATATCACTATATATATTTATATATTTCTTTAACCTTCTACTTATCTTTATACTATTTAGCCAATAATCTAGTCTTCTAAAATCTCCTTGTCTCTGGCAAGTAAATAAATGGTTTTCACTTTTTACTAAAAGTGAAATGCAAAATAGAATAACTCCAACTACTTGAGCCACTTTCAACACGTTCACACTAAACTTGTGTGGAAGTTCCTATCTGAGCTAAAAAATCAACAGACTGCTTTTGAATATTATTAAGATTTATGAGTGACTGATATGATAGACTGTAATATGTGGGAATTTCATCATAGTTCTTGATTGTGTTTTGTGCTTCATCGGTTGTTTCAAGATTTGCATGCATGTCTTTTCTTTCTCACATTTTTTGCTTTGGTACACCAAACAATGATTTCTGTAATGATTGGAATTTTAAAAAATTTACTGATTACTCCAAATTCCTTGGTAGCGTATGCATACTGGAATAATAATTAGGTCATTGTTCTAGATTATTTTTGACTTAATGGATTCCTTGATATCATTGTGAATTTCTTAGTGGTATCAAATCCTGCACTTTGTTGTTTATTTTGCTTGCATGTTCAGTTGGTTTGTACCCAATGGTGTCTTTTGTATTGAGTTTGATGCAATTTTGTGTGGAGGATCAAGTGAACATGTATCCCATCCAGGCAGCCTTGGGAAAAACACTGACAACCCTGCTTTAAGGACACAACAAGACAAATGTGACTTGATAATAATGCAATCACTCCCAGCAACCAACACTCATAATGTTGTTCACTTACAACAACTCACACTTATTCTCCTTTTCAATTCAAGAACAGTCAAATTTTAATTGCGGAGAGTTGAAATAACACAGTGGGACTCTGATTACATTCACACATAGAAACTTAAAAATGGTAGCTTGTGCAAGAATTAAAAACAATTATATTCCAGGCTTTTGCTTATGTCAAAGCTATACAAGTAAGAGATGAAACCCCTTCCCTGTTTTAGCCATTGATTCCTTTGCTTTCCCTTTAATATGCATGTCTTCCAAGTAATACTTATCTAATGCAAGAACTAATGCACATGCAGGCTTGCAAGCAACCTCTTTTCCTTTAAAAGGTCCTATATTCTTCTTTGCATGAACTCTTTGGTTTCTTATTCCATCATACTGCTTGGTTGCTTTGCACATCCAGACAAAAGGAAAAACATTTTCTGCGTTTCTCCCACCCTGCAGATACTCTTATCATTAATTGTTGATGTTGTCCCCCGCCAAAATGCACGGGGAACTTGGGTTGCACTTGAAGGTTGTCCTCTTCTTTCTCTCCAAGATGTGGTCTTTGTATGTCCACCACCCATTGTGGACACCAGCTGATGTGTACACTGAATGGTACTCCTGGAATCATGGAATAAGGAAACTGAATGGTGCTCCTGGAATGAAGGGATGGAGAAACTAAATGATGCTCCTGGAATCATGGGTCAGGATAGCCATATGAGAAATGTCAAAAGACAAAATCAAAGTAGTTATTCATTTATTTATTTATGTTTCCACTTTTTTTGTTTTGTTTGTAGTCATGAGCCTAGTCACTATCTGCCAAAGATGCTCATGCATCAGAGTCTAAGTGACTTGGTGAATTTCATGTACATAGAAATTTCTTGAAATACCTAGGTGGCATGTGCATATCTATACAAGTTTGGCTAACCTGAAATTTGACCTAAATGGTTTCATAGTTATCATTGTGGATTCCTCATCATTATTAAACCCTGAATGGTGCAATTCCCTTACCATTTTCATTTGGGGATATGTGTTTCCTTTTGGAGTTTTTTCTTTAGCTTACTTTTTTTAGCTAGGTGTACTCATTGGTGTTTTCCATGACATAGGCATATAAAGATAATAATACAGATGTGGTTATCTTGTATGTTTTGACGTACATGAATACTTCAATTCTTTACTTTTACAAAACTCTATCTGTGGTTGTCATAATTGTTTTTGCTCATTAGAACTTAGTAAATCACCTCCACAACTATACAAAACACTGTTGCTTTAACTTTTTTTTTCACATGAGTGTCTCAAAGGTTGTTTTCTATTGTGGTAGGGTGGATTGTAGGTCTCACCAACTTCCAATATGTCAGAAATAATAGAGGCATTTGGATTGCTAGAGTTTTTTTCCCTACATGTGTTTCTTAATGCATTGTCTTGGGTTCCTCAATTATATAAAACCTACGTTGCAGGGTTCCTACCCATAGGCCTCGAACCTGGTACGGGTTCACCTGTGGGTATGTGCTCGGTGCGCCCCAAGCACTATGGGTTCGCCTGAGTGCGTGCAAGAGTGCACCCAGGCGAACCCACAGTGCTAGGCGCGCACCCAACGCGAACCTAGGCATATGGTTTGTGGACCCAGGAGTACCACCCATGTACCCAAGCATACCTTGGAGAACCCACGGCCCAACACTTAAAAAGTGGGCCCAAAGTTTAAAAAAATATGATTTTTTTATTATTATTTTCTCTTCTAACCCTAAAATGCCCAATATGAGGCCATTCAACACTAAAACATTTCATTTTATCCTCTCATTTTGCTCTCACCATATTTTATCTCCATCTTGGCATTTTGAAGGGAGGTGATTGTATTTGAAGGAGATCGATTGTGGAGTGCCAAATAGCTTCTACAAAGGAGATTTAAGTGTTTAAGGTATGCATTTAAACCCTATTCTTTAGTTTTTTGATGAGTTTTTTCAAGTTTGTGAAGTTTTTCAAGTTTTTTTTTTCATTTTTTTTTATAGATTGCAACAATGGCTAGTAGTCAAAGTTCAGTGGGTGGGGAGGGAAGTCAAAAAATCAAAATTGATAAAGAATCTCCTTTATGGAGACATACCACAAGAATTTCACAAATTTGTGGAGGTGGGGGATTTGTTTGGAAGTGTAATTTTTGCAATGCACAATATAAAAGCTCCTATTACCGAGTGAAACTTCATTTTATGGGCCTTGGTGGTAAAGGGATTAATATGTGTGAGGGCCTAAATAAGAAGGGGTTGTCTATTGTACAAATAGCAACATTTATAAAAGAACAAGAAGATGTTGACAAATTGGTTGCAAGAGGAAAACAAAGTGGTTATAGTTCTAGAAAGAAAAAAACAACATTACCCACTCAGACAGTTAGGCCCTCTAGACATCCCTTCTTGTCTATACCCTCTATGGAAGAAGAAGATGAAGAACCAAAAATTACCACTTGCAAGAGAGGTCCATTAGAGAAGGCATTTAAAATGGAGGCAAGAGATATTGCTAAAGAAAAAATTGCACGTTGCCTCTATGCCAATGGTCTTCCATTCAACTTGGTGAGATCACCATATTGGCGGGACATGGTGTCAGCAATAAATAGTGCACCTCCTAGTTTCACAAGTCTTGGGTATGAAAAGGTGCGTACCACCTTATTGCAAAAAGAGAAGAAATCTATATAGAGGCCCAACTAAAACTAATTAGAGATTCTTGGGTTGAAACAGGTATATCTATTGTTTTTGATGGATGAAAAGATTGGAAAAACCGTCCATTGATCAATGTTATTGCAGTGTCCCCCAAGGGGGCAATGTTTTTGAGGGTGGTTGACTGTGAAGGAGAAGTGAAAGATGCAGTCTAGTTCATTTCAAGTATTCTCATTGACTCCATAGAGATTGTGGGTAGTGAAAATGTTGTCCAAGTAATTACGAACAATGCAAAAGTTTACAGGGCTGCAGGTGCTTTGGTAGAGGCTAGATATGAGCACATATTTTGAACACCGTGCACCGTACACTCCCTCAATTTGGTGATGCAAGAAATTGGTAGCCAAATAGAGTGGGTGAAAGAAATATACCAGGAGGCTGAAGATATCTAGATGTTTGTGACAAACCACCATATGCCACAAGCAATTTTTAGAACTTTTTCAAGATTGGAATTATTGAAGGTAAATTTAATTTATTTAGTTTCATTTATGTCATGTTTTACATAATTGAATAAAATACTTTTTTGCATTATTTACATTATTCAAATGTGTTATTAATTTACTATTAACATGTTCTTAGGTTGTTGAGACTCGGTTTGCATCTCACACAATTGTTTTGAGATGACTAGTGAAGGTGAAAGAGGCATTTAGTCAAATGGTTATTAGCAACCAATGGGGTAAATGGAAGCAAACAAATTCAGAGAGGGCCCAAAAGGTCAAGGAATTGATGATTGGTGGGATCGTGTGAATTATGTATTTGAGGTCACTGAACCTATCATGTCTATGCTTCGGTTTGCTGATATAGATGAACCATGCTTGGGGGATGTCTATGATAGCATAGACACAATGTTGGAGAAAATAAAAAATACAAATAAAAAAGAGAGAGAATGATCCTGAAGATACCTTTTACAAAAGGATGGAAGCAATTGTTCTTCATCATTGGAACAAGATGACAACTCCATTGCACCTCCTTACATATGCCCTCTCTCCAAGGTACTATAGCACTAAAGTACTTTCTATCCCAGGGAGAATACCACCATTTAAAGATTTTGAAGTTGATAATGGGTATAAGAGGGCATTTAGTAGAATCTTTAGTGATCCAGAAGTGCAGACAAGTGTTATGAGCGAATTTGGATTGTTTATCTCAGGAAAAAATCATACCCCTTCTGTTGTTAGAGACCAATACAAAATTGATGCTATTACATGGTGGTACCTCCATGGTCAAGATTATATGTACCTCCAACCTCTTGCAATCAAGATCCTCTCACAAGTAAGTTTTTTTTTTGCCACTTTTATTGTATAATTTAACACTTAACTTTCTTGAATTTATCTTGCATTTTTTATTTTTTATTTTGTTGGTTTTCTCTCCAGGTTGCAAGCTCTTCTGCCGTTGAATGGAATTGGAGTACATACTCCTTTATGCACTTAGTGAAGCGTAACCGATTGGCTGCAAAAAGAGTTGAAGACTTGGTGTATATTCATTCCAATTTGCGTCTTCTATCACATAAGGATCCTCAGTACAAGCAAGGGCCGGCGAAGCTTTGGGATGTAGCGCCCAAGTCTATTGACTTGGATGCAACCATTCAGTATTTTGCTAGAGCCACTATTGATGATGTGGATGATATTGATGGCATACCACATGGTGCTAGATCTGCTTTGGGTTCAAATGATGATGATCTTGAAGTTGAAACCATTGAAAATAGGAGTCAAGATGATTGTTTAGATAATCCTTTTAAATATTGATGAACACTTGAACAATGAACATTGAATCATGTTTCATGAACTACATTTTGTAATTCAGTAATTGTGATGATTTCCATTTTAATTGTGAACATAGACGTATATGATATAATTGATATGCTTTATTTGAATATTTTTCAACTATCAATTGGAATTTAATATTTATCTTTGGCATTTGGCATTGATCAATGATCAAGTATCATACTATGAAATGATTTAGTTTTACAATTTTGTATATTTCTCATATATATATATATATATGCACACACATACCCATACATACCCAAACCCTAAAAAAAAATTCATGTACCCACATACCAGGTTCTCATACCCGAACCTGAACTGACAACTTAGTATAAAACTAATCTTTGCCTTTTGTGGCCTTTTATAATCACTCAGTATGCTTAACTAGTATATGTATATGGGCAATAGTAGAAGCATGGGTGTAGTGGAGATCATTGTCTCTCAAGTAAGGATAAGGAATATATACCACCAAGATATTGAATGAAAAGATGTATATACATTCTTTACTAGCTATTTATATATATTTATATGTTGTTGAATTATAGATATGTATGTCGTGGTTTTAGTCTTTCAGAGCAAGAATTATGCATGGGCATACGTGACCTATCCCGGATAAACTCTGGCATAGGCCAGTTTAGTAGTATGTTGCAACTAAATATTTGGGGGCACTATAGTCTATTTTGGTCTAATAGTGGCCTCTCCTATCCACTCTCTAGCCAACCATGGATAACAGAATTATAAGCCCCTTTTGAATGCTAGGCAAACCTCTGGATATGGATGTGTATAGTTTCTTAAACCCTATGAGATACAAAAGGTTTTTTTTTAAAGAAAATGGAGATACAAAAGGATTGTTTCTAAAGTAAATGTATCTAGCAATAATACCTCCCTTGGATGTTATACTAAATTAGACATCTAAAGATAATTTTTTCCTAGGTCTCCACCACTTGCAAATAAAGAAATTTGCAGTTCTGGTTCTCTATCCTTGGTGATAAC
>VDFB02058242.1:72525416-72567197 GCA_007258455.2 Sequoia sempervirens
TTTTTCCTGAAATTTAAGTAATATTGCATTGAAATTTTAAATTTTCACCAAATAGATTTTGTTTTTTAAAAAATAAACCTAGTAGTTTAGAAACTACATTCAATTTCCCACATAATCTATTCTTACATGTTTTTGAAATAATATAGATAACTTATTCAAATTTTTACATCAAGTTGCCTAACTCTAATTGTTCTGAATTTTCATTGCCACTTAAGGGCTTGTTTGGCATACCATGATCCTGCACATACCCAGAGAACTGGTCTCAGGATCCTCCTTCTTCCTCTTCCACTATTCAGTCAAACGGTTTCACTCACTTTGTTGTGATGCCATCGGATTCCACCCGGTGCCCATGGGAGAACCCTGTGGTGCCCACTTGGTGAGAGTCTAAGCGTCCTACATCAGAACTTCCTGTGTTGCCTACAGAGCCTAGGACCGTATGGTATAGTAGGAAGGAAGTCCCCCATGGAGTGTCCTCTTTGTCTCAGCCTTCGTATCCTACTACTGCTCCTGCTCCTAAAGCAGCAAGCAGGAAGAGGCCTGTTGCTGAGGCTATTGAGCTGACTCCCCCTACTGCTTCTCAACTTGCTCCTCCTACTCTTGTTCAAGAGTTCATTCCTCTGCCAGAGACAGGCATAGTGGACGTTCCTATGGTTGAGCAGGAGCATTCTATTCTTATGCAAACTTTTTCCTCTAGTTCTAAGAGCCATAGAAACTACCTTGCACACAAGCATCGATGAAAGGCTCTCTTGGCTGAGCAAGCTTCCTCACAGAGGAGGGAAGAAGAGATGACCACCCCTATTTTAGGGTCTCCTATAGTGTCCTCTTCTCCCCTTCCCTCTATTCCTCTCTAGTCTAATTTTTCTTTGGTCCCAACTCTCACTGCGAGTGTGAACGCACCTAACCCCAAGGGGGTATAGGTGTTCATTGCTCCTTCGGTGGAGCCACCTTTCCTGATGTTCATTTCAGATGTCCCATCTTTCCCAAGGCTTGTAGACATGACGAACACCTTGGTGGTGTCTACTGTGATATTTTCTGCCTCCTCTTTCTTTGCGCCTCTTACCTCATCTGTGGGGAGCTCATCTCTCCTTACGAAGTAGAAGGTGGAGAGTAGTTCCTCTTGCAATGAGGAACATTAAAGGAGCCCACCTTCTCTAAGAGGTGGTCCCATGCTGACTTGTTCTATCCTAGTAACGAAACTAGTCCTGACTTCCCCTAAGTTTGTCATCGCTCCCAAGTCATTCGGTGAGCTCAGTGGTGAATCTCAGGTACCAGCTTCCCTATCCACTGAAATTAAGCATGGTACCCCCATAAGGTGCATGTTTAATTCCATGCATGAAGTTCTGACCTTGTCAGCAATCTTTGTGAAATCGCTGACTTTAGCTCCACAAGAGCTCAGTGGAGAGGACCTTGTGGGGCGCTCTCCCTTAGCCCTTGTTGTAGGAGGGTTGGATGCTCCCCCCCTTAACATTCCTCCACTACAGGCTTGTCCTCCTTCCCCCTACAATGATCTAGAGTGGGAAGAGGATGACTTCTTGGTTGATCAGTGTTAGGGGAGACCCTCTTCTTGATCTTTTGTGTGTGTGTGTGTTTTGTGATTTGTTCCCCCGTGCTCATGCTATGTGATCCTGGATGACCCTTCTCACCCTTGTTAGTGCATGGATATAGGCATGTTTTTTGTGTCGTAAACCTTCTTCTATTTGTATTATCATTCTTCCATGTTTGTGCTTGATTTTCAATAAATTGGGGATGATGCAAAGCATTGGGGGCATTTAGGCTTCCCTTCCATGTTGGCCCAATTTTTTTAAAATTTTTACTTTGTTTTCCATGCAGTCTTCTTGATCTAGTTGGGGATTGATGATCTTTCACCTTGCACTACAGTTACCTAATATGAGCTTGGACAGATCTGACCCCGCTAAACTAGATCACCCTATGCCCTTTGTTTTTGTTTTTCTCCTATTTTTTTTCTTTCTCTTTATCTTTTCTCTCTTCTTTGCTTGAGTTGTCCCTTTCATGTGCGACAACGCTTTACTTCAACATTCTAATTTTTAGAAAATGCA
The DNA here is from genome assembly GCA_007258455.2 of Sequoia sempervirens. Taxonomy (NCBI): domain Eukaryota; kingdom Viridiplantae; phylum Streptophyta; class Pinopsida; order Cupressales; family Cupressaceae; genus Sequoia; species Sequoia sempervirens. Next base: position 72,527,474 of record VDFB02058242.1, read on the forward strand.
TTCGTGGCTAATGAATCTTTTCTTGAAAATATTTGCAAACCTTTCTTTAGAATCAAATTCTCTACTTGGAACCCTAATGGAACATGTTTCCTTCATCACAGGTTCATAAAGAAAGGACTTGAGAACCTTCCTCCGAAGCGGGAACAACTTTGACCTTCCCATCACGTGGGGGTATATTCTTCCTTTCGAATTCCTTGATGAAGTGAACATCTTTCAAAAGGATCCCTTGATGATGGATCGATTCAAGAAAGAGAACATTTTCTTTTGAGCTGTGTGTCCCTTGAGTGGACCCCCCTCTTCACAATGGGTTCCCGAAATACCCCTTTGAAATTTTTCCAAATTTTCAACGGTCTGCATGACTAGCAACTTACTTGCCTACGTGGCAGCTTTTTGACTTTATGGAGTCCACTTTTCTAGGTTTCCTCCATGTGAGAGATCTTGGGGGATACCTCCGTGTAGGTCTGAGAGCCTGTAGGGTGCTTCCTTTGAGCTTCCTCCATGCAAGAAATCTTAGGGGTGGCTCCCCTATAGGTCTGCGAGTTTGTAGGGCACTTTCATGGGTTTCCTCCATGTGAGAGATCTTGGGGGTTACCTTCCCTATAGGTCTATAGGTCTGTAGGGCTCTTCCTTGGGTATTTTTCATGTGAGAGTTCTTGGGGAATACCTTACCTATAGGTCTGCAGGTCTGTAGGGCACTTTCTTGGCTTCCTCCATGTGAGAGATCTTGGGGGACGCTTCTTGGGTATCCTCCATGTGAGAGTTCTTGGAGGAAACCTTCCTTGTAGGTCTATAGGCCTTTAAGTTGCTTGCTTCATAGGGATTCCATCATGCGAGAGATCTTGGGGCTTGCCTCCTTCCAGGTCTGTAGGCTTGTAAGGCACTTGCTTTATGGGGTTTCCTTTGTACGAGAGATCTTGGGGGTTGCCTCCTTGTAGGTCTGTGGGCCTATGAGATGCTTTCTTTAATCAAATTTGTAGTTCCAAGAAGCTATGAAGTCCTTTGCTTCCCCTGCACCTTTAGGTTCGTCAGATCATGATCTGCTTCCTCGACAGTTTAGGTATACATTTTTAACCTTATTCCTTCCCTAATCTACTTTATTGAGCACTCATTAGTACTCGTGCTCACTAAAGTGGGAAAAATGTATAAGTGTGAATTTGCACCTTCTATGCAAATCCCCTTTTTTTCCCTTTTCCACTTTAGAAAACCAAGTTTGGAGGCTAAATTAAACCTAACCCTATTGCTTTGGTTCCACTTGGTGCCTGCTTTGAGCATCAGTAGAAGAATTTCTGTCGAGGATGATCGCACGGCTTGTAGATGTCTGCACGATGCGCTTATGTCCTTGGAAAATTCCTGCGGCTAAACCTATCGAGGTGTTACACTTCTCATTGCAGGTCAAGTTGTAACACCCCCTTCAACCAACCGACCTAAATATGGTTGTTTTTCTTCTCCTCTCCTTCAAATTCACTCCTTCAACAAGCATTTCATCTTCTTCACATTCTCTAGTAGCAATCTCTTCACAACTTAAGCAATCTTGCATCCACTTCAAAACATTCTAGCAACATTATTGCACTCCATTGCAGTAGCAACTTCAGTCTAACACTTCAGTAGAGCAAGTTTGGGACCACACCATTGCAGCAGAGGCTCGATTACTCTCATTCATTCCTCCATTGGCCTTGAGTGCTTTTGGTGGTGGTGGTAAGCTTCCTCTTCCTCTCCTCTACTACGTTGGTTGAGTAGCACATTTACTAATTTGTAGTGTTTTGGTACTATTCTTTACATTACTTTCTTTATCTCGCTTTCTTGGTTGTCTATGGAGGTGGAAACACCTAAATGGGTGTCTAATTGAGGTAGGCCCCTATACATCCACCCAACATTTTCCTCTCTTTTGTGTGTGTAGGTGAGCGTTCTTTCGAGGAGCTAGCTGGAGAACAAGTTTCTTTGTGAGATCATCCTTTCCCTCTTCACTCTTGCATTTTTGCTTTACAACATTAGAGAGTATTTTATTTACTTAACTACGTTATTTTGGCCCTTATTTAGTTAGTTGGACTATTAGCTTGTTTTCTTAGGTTAGACCTTGTGTCTATTGTTGTCTAGTCGTACAAATTCCAATGCACTTGAGAGATGCTAGCGCACCACGCTATTGTTGTCCCAGGACCATGCTTTCATCCTCAAACAAAGAGCTTCTTGAGGTGTAGCTTTGAACCCAAAAACTAGCTTGCCTAGCCCCTTTCTGAGTTTTGGGTCTGCAGAGTGACTGAGAGGTGTCATGGTCCTCATTACTCTCGCCTTGCATTTCCTATCATTACATTCAGTTGAGGTAAGTTAGGGCAGCCTCTTGCATCTTGGCCCTCCATGACCTGGGGTCTTGCACACGGCAGTCCCCCTCTCTTACAAAAAGGATGGTTAAAACCTTAAACATGGAAATTTTTTGTACACTTATATGCTCGGACAATTTTGCTATGATAAAGGGGACAACATATATGTAATTATGTATCTTCTTTGTTACTATTGTATGTGAGAATTCATGTAATGATGTTTATACTATAGTTGTATATCTTCCATTTCTAACAATTAACTATATATGTTATAGGTATATAAAATGTATAAATTTTTCATGTAACTGTCTCCTAGTTTGAGACCAACTATCATCAATACAAAAAAAATATCATTATACTTTATTAAACTAAAATTGATTAGTTATGACTCAATTAATATCATACATAGCATGTGATTGTCTTTGTAATAAAAATTTGGTCATAAATGATGGATAGTTCTGAATAGTTAATCATTTATGGGTGGGGGTCACCTCAATATTCATATTTTTTAATATAACGTATATTATTATTATAGTTAGTGAACACAAGGGAAATAGGTGTGTCCACCCTTTTAAGAGATGGACAAATTTGGGGACCTATTTTGCACTTTAGTTTATTAGGAAACCAAGATCCCTCAACCAAGTGACTCAATTCAGGGAAAGGACCTTTTTACTAGTTGGTTTCTGTAGGTGTGATTGAACAGGGGGTTCACCATTAAAATGAAGCTTCAAAGGGAAGATGCAAAGTCCAATGCACTAAACCCTAGAAACTTGAGAACATTAAATCAAATTAAAAAATAAAAATTAGATAGAAAGGAACTTGGAAAAATGATGACTTCAAAGCAAGGTCTGCAACTCTAAAAAATTTCTTTTTGGTGTGCATTGCGAGTCATACGCCAGACTGGACGATTTAGTCTTGGTATTGGAATCTGGGTAGAATCTGGAATCTTCTATTGACAAATCAGGATCTATATAAAACTGGAAAAAAATAAGTATACTAGGACTCATACACTAGGGCAATTTCTAGTACCAGTATGAGGGTTTGGCTAAAACTTCTATAGCCTCAAGTGATCTTCTATAGCTTTCATCTTGTCTGATCTCCAAGTTTGAAAGTTTGAATTCTAATCTGTAGGTGAGTTTCCATGAATATGATAACTTCTTGAAAACTTTGACAACTTTCTCCAATCTTGCAACTTTGTCTTCAAAGGGTCTTCAAGCTCCAAATCATCTAGATTTGCAATCACATATAAAAAGGGGAAAATATTGTTGTGTTAGGGAATAGGGGTTTTCCTTGGTCAAACCCCATTTTGGTAATGAAACCTTGAAATGAAATGAAATAGAATGAATGACTCGTGAATGAACAATATGCAATGTTGCAACTCACCAAAACCTTGAGATAAAAGTTGCAAACTTGTGTGAAATGGCTAGCATGAATGTGGATCTTGAATAATTTTGATTGAATTCTTGAAACTTTTTCTTGAATGCTTGCTTGAATCATGAAAACCTACATCACAAATGTTAGCTCAAAAACACACATGATGCATGAAGACTTTGACATGATGCTTGAATCTTGAATGTAGCTCAAAAATGCTTGATAATTATCTCTTGAATGCTCTGTTGATCATGACAGGTGGAAAATTGTTTGCTTCCTTTCTATGGTTTAGGACCTAAAAGGGAAATTTTCACTAACTTTCACTCAAGAGAAAACCCTTGAGATCTTAATGCAAAAGGGAAAGAGATCTTGTGAGAGGGTTGTTCTAGGGGCTAAATATGATCTTATGAGGGGTTCACCACCAAGTTTAGACTTTGAAAGACAAATAGAATGCAAGATGAAATGCAAAAACTCTAATTGAATGTAATGCACTACAAAATGACCCAAAAATGCAAGTGAAACAAAACAAAAAACTATAAAAAGGAATGTGTGAACTTGAGAAACTAGAGATGGCTGAATAGAGGTCTGAATCATTTGAAATTTTTTTTTACTACTGATTGGGACTCATTCACCAAGTTGAGTGAATCAATCCTATTTCTGGGAAATTTTGGAGGAATTGGTTTCATGAAAAAGGGTATCCAAATATGCGATGTCCTAAAAATTGACTAGAAATAGGACTCATTCACTAGAAGTGGCGAATCGGTCCAGTTGGGATTTTCTGCAACTTCAAAAGCTAACCCGACTCTTCTCTGTCTACTCTGTCCTTCCTGAGTGATTTCCGGATTCAAATCTCTGAATTGCAACCTATAGGTCTTCTCCAAGGTTCCCCAAGGCTTGATGACAACTTTGACAACTTTGAATGATTTGCAACTTTTCTCCAATCTTTCTCCTTGGGAAATATGCAACCTAGATCTACAAATCACATACAAAGGGGAGGGGAAAATGTTGTGGGGCTAGTGGATAGTGGTTTTCTTTAGTCAAACCTCATTTTGGAAATCAATCTTTGAAATGAAATCAAATAAGAATGGAGAATGATGAATGAACAAATAACAATGTTGCAACTCACCAAACCCTAGCAATATAAGGTGCTACAAATATGCTTATAATGGCTACAATGGATGTAGACTTTGGTCTTGTTTGAATTGGATAGATCTTGAATGAAGATAGATCTTGAATGAAATTCTTGCTTGAATCACAAAATCCCACACCACAATTGTAAGCTCTAAAACAACATGATGCATGAAATATTTGACATGATGATTGATGCTTGAATGTTGCTCTAGAATGCTTGAAAATCTGCTCTTGAAGACACTTGAATGCTCTTGAATACTCTTGTGAACACTTCATTTCTTATTAGATTGCTAGGTGAAAATATGAGTGAAAAAACCTTATATTTATACTCAATTATGCAAGAATTCCTGAAATTACAACACTACAAGATGACATCAGATATAGGAGAATAAAATCCCACCATAAATTTGAATTAATTTTAAATTTGGGCCACACAAGACTCATTCGCCCAAGATGGCGAATGAGTCCCATCTAGCATAATGTATGGGACCAAAAATCAAAAGTGCTTGGAAATGTGTGAAATCCGGTTCAGGACCAAAAGACCTAGGTGGGACCCATTCGCCACCCATTCACCCAAGGTGGCGAATGAGTCCTAGATCACTAAATTTGGGCCACACAAGCCAAAACCACTTGAATTATGATTGGATATTGATTGGTGTCGAGATTATCCTTAAAAAGATACAATAAATGAGGCTTGTGGATGCAAAATAGGGCCAACTAAAGAATAAGAAAGCTCAATTATTAATGACAAGCCTAGAGGAGTGTGAAAATGTGTTACAACACTTTACAACACTTCAAATAAGGCAAGATTAATGTTTATTTTGATTAAAAATGGGGTTTATTATATTTAATTGATTAATAAAACCTTAGAAATGTGTGAAAGTGTGTTACAACACTTCACAACACTTTAGCAAGGTAAAATTTAAATTTGTTAGTTTGCAAAGGCCCAAGACCTAATGTGAATGTGTGAACCACATTACAACACTAAATCAAGGAAACATTAGGCTCAATTTCACAAGGAGGGCCCAAACAAGTATGAAAATGTCCCCGACAACATTTTTTGACACTACAGATCATAAATTTGCTATAGTACTTGAATACTTGAAAGCCTAGATCTTGTTAGGAGGAATTATGTGAAATAACCTTGTACTTATACTTGTTTATGCCATATTTCTCAAAATTACAACACTACAAGCCAACATCAGATCTAGGATAATAAAATCCCACCAAGAATTTGATTTAAATTAGGTCCTAGTTAAAGCAAGACTCATATGCCAGTTGGGGCATATGAGTCCCAGTGTCTTAAACACGGGACACACACTTCAAGGGATGTTATGTTCAATGCAATATTTAAAATTCGGCCCTAAGACCTAGGTGGGACCCATACACCCAAGGTGGCATATGAGTCCCAAATCACTAGATCTGAAACACACAACCTCAAACATTGAATCATGATTTTTCATTTATTAAATGTTGGGATTATCTTAAAAAAAATGCAATAAATAAGGCTTGTGGATGCAAAATAGGACCAAATAAGGCATAAGAAGCCCAATTTTAGAAGGGAGGGCTCAAACAAGTGTGAAAATGTAAAGCGATAAATTTTCCTACACTATAGTTGGTATCTTTTAATATCCGTTTTATGTTATTGTCATATAATATTAATTTATATAAAAATATTTGTGACAATATTATATTTGTTTTTTCATAAATATTTGTAACATTTATCTTACAAATATTTTACTAAAATATATGGGTGGTAAATCTTCTATAGAATTGAAATGCAACACCTAGGATATCCATATGAAAATAGCTATTACTTCATAAAATTAATATTGCAAATAATAACAATTTTTTTAGTGCTGCAGTTTCTCTTTGTTTCTATAAAAAATGCACTCTATTTGATGATATATAAATCTTGATGGATATTAGAATCAATTATTTTAAATATCATTCAATTAAACTATTAAAGATCAATTTTGATCAATCAATTTTTTTTTTTTAATGAAATATAAATTTACTATTAATTATTTGACTATCCAATAAAACAACATTTAAAAATAATAATTTAAATGTAACTAATAATACTTCATACCTTTTTCTCTCTACATAACTTCAAACTTGGGTAGGAAAAGGTATGAACATGGGTATCAACCCTGGCTTTGACTTGTATAAACCAAAGAAAAATGCATTTCTTGTAAGACTCATGTAATTCAGGGTTACACAGAAGCCTCAGAGATCTTTATAAAAGAATCTGTAACTTCAGCATCATCAATGTGAGTATGAAGGAAAGTAATACTATCTGTAACCAAACATAAATGGTTCTATAATTACGGAATATATATTGCAACATTAGATTTGTGCCGTTAGCTATTCTATTTCATGCCATGGATGATCAGACTGCACTTAAAAGGAGAACCTTTGCCATTATATACTATTTAAATAAATGGAACGTCGCACAACTCATGTGGAGCATAAAGTAAATCAGATGTTACGTTGAAGCAGCACCTTTAATCCATCGTTGTGCAACTGTTTTAGTACACACTTTTACACACATTCTTTCTCAATTATGGAAACATAGAATTCAAGAGAACTGTCTATGCTTTTCAATGTTCTTAGATTGGACTAGCACGCTTATCTCCAAGATGTTTTACTTTGCAATCATTTCAGCTTTATTTTAACAATCTAATACACTCAACTTTCATTTAGCTATTAAGCAACTATAACTGCTTAGAAGAGAAAATAAATACGGCATCCTCTAAAGGAGTAGAAGAATATCAGCGGACAACTACATCCTCCAGAAGCAATTTGTAGAGTGGTGGATAGTTGCTCCTGACATAAGCGTTGATGGACTCTGTGAAGCTGCGGACAGACACAGTACGAGCATTGTGTTCATAAGATTTCAATGAGCCCGATTTTTGCTCTGCCATGTAAAAGGCCAATTGGAATAGCTTTATGGCTTCCTGGCTGCTACAATCAACGTCAACAGAAGCAGTATCAATGTTATCCTCTATGAACTGGTTATGCTCCTCTGCTTCATAACGATCACCACCGGATACTGATATACAGTATCCTCTTCCCTTCTCGTGCTTATCTCCCACGCAGCAATCAGATGTAAAGGTTTTTGTATGCTCCTCTGCTCCACAACAAGCATTACCGGATACTAACTTACAATATTCTCCTCCCTTCTCATAGTTATCTACCTCGCAACAATCAGCGGTGAAGATTTTTATATCATCATCATCACACACAATAGAATGGAGTTTTAGCAACTTCTCAGCCTCATGGCACGCTAAAAACCCGGCTTTTAAGGAACACCTTTTATGTTTCCCATCAAAAATCCACTCTATATAAACTGACTCACACTTGAAAAAAATTGGGCCTATTTTAGAGCACGTCTGATGTAGATCAACTGGAAGTGAACGATCGGCCAAAGATTCACAATCACCAAAGTTATCAAGGAGACCTTTTGCACAGTTGTGAATGAAGGGCACACTCAAGTATTGGTGGCGACTCGAATCCGGGACCTTCTGCTCCGCCGTTTCTCCAACTTCAGGAAGTACTAGTGCTCTTGTTTTCTCTGGGTGAGCCAAGGATTTAGAGGGAGCTTTTGCACCTCCAGCAATGAGGGCGTATATGTTGCCCCTCACAATCTTTGATTGCAAGTCATTAGTGGGCTTTAAATTCTCCACCCAATTCCCCCAAAAATACGCCCGCCTTCTCATTGGCAAAGGCAGTCGGTCAAACAACATCTGTACTGTTCTGCACAAGGCTGTATCGATAAAGCCATCAATAGATAGCCTCAGTGTCGTGCTAAACCCCATAACTGCCGATGCAAGGCTTAGCGATGCAGGAATGAGCCAATGAATATGCTTCTGAGTCAGTAGGAACAAACCCAACAAGTTTAGAATCTTCAATAATTTATCCTCTGACTTTAATAGATTGACAGGCAGAAAGTAATCGTGGTCGAGACGGATAACCGAGTGGTTATCCAAGATCACTGAATTTAGCACTTCTTCAAACTCCATAATATCGCCCGTGACCACTTCTTCCCATATTTCTTTATGGCTTTTCACAAACACTGTCTCTCCAGCCACCTTTCCAATGTACAACACAGTTTCCCACATTTTATCTGTGATGTAATAATTTACAGGCCAATCCTTTATTAATAGGATGTTTCCTTTCTTCTCCAGTTTACACTTCCTGCCCAGGTAGTCTACTAAGATTGACGTACTATTCTCAGAATTCCCTTCTTTCTTAGGTTTCTTAGGACTTTTTGTTGAGTACTGAAGCCCAACGGGCATCTTTTTCCCTCCAAGCAGTTGTCTTTTCATATTCCACTTCTAGGAGTGAATTGTAACTTTAGTTATGCTGCACTTTTCATTTGTAATTGCTGTTGTTGAGAATAATAATATTCCTCTGCTCAGTGTGGATGTAGCCAGATTTTGGTGAACCACGATAAAATCCTGGTGTCATTTTTGTTTATGTTCTCTGATTTGCAGTTGCTCTGTTTTTGCACTTTTGTTTTTCGCTTGTCATTCTTTTCAATTGGTATCAGAGCTGTACGGTGACAGTATAGCTGATTGGGAAATTGGTGATGAATTTCCTAAATTATGGAGGAAGCGAAGATAGAGAAATTCTCGGGTCAGAATTTCGGTTTGTGGAAGGTGCAAATGGAGTCATTGCTGATAAAGCAAGACCTCTCACTCACGCTTGATGGAAAAGCGAAGAAGCCAAGTTCTCTGACAGATGAGGAGTGGGAGAAGCTGGACAGGAAGGCAAAGGCTACAATTTTCCTCTCGCTGTCCAGTAATGTATTGTTTAATGTTTCAACAGAAAAAACTTCGAAGGAATTGTGGGATAAACTTTCTTCGATGTACGAGATGGCTTCAGCGTCTAATAAAGTTTTTATTATGAAAAGGTTGTATAACCTAAAAATGAAAGAAGGTGGAATTGTGTCCAACCACCTTAATGATTTTAATACGCTGGTTACTCAATTAGTTTCAGTGGGCATCAGCCTCGATGATGAAATTAAAGCAATTTTATTGCTGTGTTCGCTACCGAACAGCTGGGAGGGAGTTGTTATGGCTGTGAGTACTTCTGTGGCTGCGAAAAATAAATTGAAGTTTGATGATGTTGCTGCTACTCTTCTCAGCGAAGATATGCGAAGGAAGAACCAAGAGAACTCTTCAGGCGAAGCTCTAACTGCTGTTAGTAGAGGAAGGCCTCGTCATAGAGGCAAAGACAATAATAGGAGAAGATCTAAATCTGCAAAAAGATCAAAATCCAGAGGCAGAATTGGCGACTGCTGGTTTTGTGGTAAGCCTGGTCATACTAAAAAAGATTGTTATTCCTATAAGAAGGCACAAGAAAAGGTTAAAGACAGCGAGGTTAATGCTGTTTATGAACACAATGATAGTGTTTTGGTTTTGTCCGTAAGCGAAGTTACTTCAGACTTGTGGGTTTTAGATTCGGGTGCATCTTTTCATGCTACCTCTTGTACGGATGCCTTCTCTAATTATCAGGCAGGACAGTTTGGGAATGTTTATTTGGGGGATAACAAATCTTTAGAGATCGTTGGTAAAGGGGATGTTCTCTTACAATCCAAGAATGGTACCACATGGCTTTTGCAAGATGTTAGACATATTCCAAAACTCAAGAAGAACTTGATTTCTATCAGCCAACTTTTTTCACAAGACTGCAATACTTTTTTCTTTCCGGATTCGTGGAAAGTCAATAAGGGTGCTCTGCAGATTGCCAAAGGAGATAGAGTGGGCAGCTTATATGTTTTTGAGAATGATTCTCAAGTGGGAGCTGCTATGGCATTGACAAACAATGAGACCGTACTTTGGCACCAACGTCTTGGACACATGAGTAAAAAAGGTCTTGAAGTGATGGTTAGAAGAGATCAATTATCGGGTTTGCAATTAGTGGATTTGAACTTTTGCCAACATTGTCTTTATGGCAAACAGAAAAGGGTCAGCTTCTTGAAGACGGGATGTGAAAAACATACTTCACCTTTGGAACTTGTCTACTCGGATGTCTTTGGACCGACTGAGGTAACTTCTCTTGGAGGGGCTAACTATTTTGTAACTTTCCTTGATGACTGCACTAGGAAAGTCTGGATTTTTATGATTAACAGGAAGTCTGAAGTTTTTAGCAAATTCAAAAATTTTAAAGCTTTGGTTGAAAATCAAAGTGGGCATGTCATCAAATGTTTGCAAACGGATAACGGTGGTGAATTTTGCTCACTAGAATTTGATAATTTTTGTGCTGACAATGGTATTTAGAGGATCAAAATTGTTCTTTTTACGCCTCAAGAAAATGGGGCTGCAGAGAGGTTAAATAGAACAATTTTGGAGAAAGCACGCTGTATGCTTTCTAATGCTGGACTGGGCAAAGAGTTCTGGGCTGAAGCTTGCAACACCACAGTTTATTTAATTAATCGAAGCCCATCATCGCGGTTAGATTTTGGTATTCCAGAGGAGGAGTGGCTTGGAAAGCGGATCTCCTATTCACATCTTCGGGTGTTTGGATGTGAAGCATTTTCTCTTATTCCCAAGGCGAAAAGATCCAAACTGGACCCCAAATCTCAGAAGTGCATTTTTGTTGGGTATGGCGAAGATCAGTATGGTTTTCAGTTGTGGGATCCTGTCGCCAATAAGATTATTCACAGCAGGGATGTAGTTTTTAATGAGCATGTTTTTCCAGCTTTGCAGATAGTGCTAGTAGTTTCTACGGAATATGTACCCCTCTCAGTTTTTGAGAATGCTCATTCCTTTTCAGGAAATTCACCGGCAGGTAATGTAGGTGGAATAAATAATTCACCCACCTTTTTTCTTAACACCCCCTATTTCTTCTACCTCTGTGTCCTCGGGGGGTGAACACTCCATACAATCTTCTGTGTCTTTGGATTCTTCCTCTCCACAGTTAGCAGATACTGCTCTTTTCCCATGGCAAAGGGAGTTACATTATGATACCGCACTGTCTGACATTGGTCGGGCTCCATACTTTGGCGAGCCTATTGTTTCAAATATCTTGCCGCCTTCCTCTATAGCACACAATCAAAGCTATCGTTCTTTTTCATCCGGTTTGGATGAGGGAATACCCGTGGCTCGCAATTTCTCTGTGTCTCTGCCTCAACCGGTGTCAGTTTTGGGCCACATTCCAAGTATGCGTGGCAATTTCAGTCATAATGCGCAGGGCATTGAGTGTGCAGGACAAGGTCCACGGGTTTCCTATTCATCGCAGCCTCCCTCACATGATTCGCAGCCTCCAATACAATGTGAGCGATCTTCACTGTTTCCTGCGCCAGCTCCAGATCGCTGTCATTCTTTTCAATTGCTAGTTCTAGTCTTTGACACCACACAGGCTTCAGGGAATGAGTCGCAGGTTTCCTTAGACTCTGCTCAACCGCTTACACATGATAGGCCGCCCCTAGACCCTTCATTAGATGCGCCTACAATGCAGCATCCTCAAGTCCATTTTCAATCACAACCTCAGTCGATTAGTATGCAGGGGCAGATGATTGGTGATCAAGCATAGGGGATTGTGCAATCAGGAGATATAAAAGGCCCAGTCATGAAGAACATGTTTTGAATAGAGGCGTTTTGCAAAACAGGGTAACAAGTATTCCAAATCAACTACAGCGAATGAATCTGGATGATTCTAATTTGTCACAAGAGGGTCCTCAGTTACGGAGGTCTACCTGGGATAAGAGATGTCCTTCAAAATTTTCTGATTATGAGTTATTGTTTTCAGAAGAGGCTGAGCCTGAGCTTTTACTCTCCGATCAACCTGAACCGGCTACTTTCAAAGAAGCGTGTCAGGCAGTTGATTCTAATAAATGGCTTGACGCAATGTAAGATGAAATGACTTTGTTACAGGCTAACAACACTTGGGATTTAGTGCCGCTTCCGCCTAACCATAAACCCTTGAAAAATCGTTGGGTGTATAAGTTGAAAGAAGAGGATGCAGGCAGGAAACGTTATCGTGCCAGGCTGGTTGTCAAAGGATATGCTCAATAGAAAGGCATTGATTTTAATGAGATTTTCTCTCCAGTTGTGAGAATGAATACAATACGGGCAGTTTTGGGTTTGGTTACAGTTTGGGATCTTGAACTTGACCAGTTGGATGTCAAGACAGCTTTTCTACATGGTGATTTTGCTGAAGAGTTGTACATGGAGCAGCCGGAAGGTTTTAAACAACAAGGACAGGAACATCTTTATTGCAAGCTGAAGCGCAACTTGTATGGGCTCAAACAAGCCCCGCGACAGTGGTATATTAAGTTTGATCGCTTCATGATTGAGCACAAGTTTGTCAGGTGTGACGCAGATCCATGTGTTTATTACAAGCAGATTTCTACTGGTGAATTTTTTATTCTCTTGCTTTATGTAGATGACATGTTAGTAGCTGGTACTAGTAAGCGGATTGTTTCTGATTTGAAGGAGCAATTAGCTACACGGTTTGCTATGAAAGACTTAGGTGCAGTCAAGAAGATTCTTGGCATGACGATCAGTAGAGATAGACGAAAGAAAGAATGATTATTATCACAAGAGGCATATCTTAACAAGGTTATTGATAGATTTGGTATGGTTGATGCAAAAGTTGTTTCTCTTCCTCTTGCTGCTCATTTTTGTTTGTCTTCTGATTTGAGTCCAAAAACCGAAGAGGATAAAGATTTTATGGAGAATATTCCTTATCGATCTGCAGTTGGCAGTATTATGTATGCCATGGTTTCCACTCGTCCTGGCATTGCTCATGCAGTGGGAGTTGTGAGCAGGTTCATGAGCAATCCCGGAAAGTCTCATTGGGAAGCAGTCAAATGGATTTTAAGGTATCTTAAAGGTACTGCTGGTTATGCTTTGTGTTTTGGTGGAAATAATGTTCAGCTGCGAGGTTTCACTGATTCTGATCTTGGCAGAGATTTGGATAAACGCCAGTCTACCACTGGCTATGTTTTCTTATTTGTTGGTGCAGCCATTAGTTGGGTCTCAAGGCTGTAACATTCTGTTGGTCTTTCTTCTGCTGAAGCTGAGTATTTGGCTCTTTCCGAAGGTGCTAGGGAGATGATTTGGTTACAGCTATTGCGAGGTTTTTCACTTGTCATTCTTTTCACTTTTGTGCTTTTTCACATTTCCTGTCGTGGTAGCATGGGATATCACTTTTTTGAAGACTCGGCCTTGGAAATCCTTGAGCTTATTGTAATCTCTGTTCGGGACAGAGAAGCGGGTAAACAAGTATGCAACTGTGCAACGCATGACCATCCAGAGAGGTGTCAGCCTCATGATCTGCCAAATTCCGAGGCTAAGTTGCAATGGCAACAACACCCGGCCTACAATTTCCTTAAGTTTTGGCATATTTGCCCTGCTTACAACTTCCTTTAACTCTACCATAGTTTCTATGCTAATGAACCACAACGATAAGCCCCTCATCTTCTACGTAATTCTAGCTCCCCTCCTCTTCTGTCAATATATTCTTTTCATTCTTGTACTGCAAAGAAAAACATTTCTAATATTATTTCTTTCGCTTTGTCCCGGGCAAATTGGGCCAGTTCGTTCTTTTCTCCTCCGCACTAAAAATATGCCAATATGTTGGCTATTTTTCTTGGTTCTTTCTTAATCTTTTCCTTTTCCTTTTTCTTTCACTGTCTTATCAAATATTAATACATATGAACTATATGCTTTATCTTTTTTCTATCCCAATAAATGATATTTAATTAATTTAATTCTTTCCATTTTGTCCTTTTTATTTTTTTCAATCTTTTCAAATAATTTAAGACAGTATGTGAATTGTACTTTGTTATTTTGTTTTATAGTTTTTTCTTTCTTTTTATTTTGTAAAAAAATTGAATGTTTAAATGTAATTGTGCATAAAAATGTATATTTGTTAATTTATTTTTCACATTAAATTAATACTATTTAAATTTAAATAATTTTTGTTTGATATTATTTTAGTGTTATTGTTTTAATAGATTAAATAACTCATATTTAAGAGTTATCAATGATGCATGACAAGTCAAGTGTCATAAAAAAAGGTATGGATAACCACAAATTAAGATTACCTTGTTGTTAGTGATTTCATTTTGAATGAAGAGAGGGGTTCTTATAGAGTAATGATATTTTATGTGTTTTTTAACTAAAAAGCATAAAAGATTCAAAAAGATAAATAGGAAGGTGAGAGACTTTCAAGAAAACAAATGAAAAAAGTTATCTTCAAGAATTTGATTTGAAAATTAGAACAATAATATGATGTACATTTTTTTTTAAAATCATTTTTTCCATCAAATTTAGCCATGCATGTAAGTCACCTAAATTTAACCATTCAAACCCTCGCAAAGATCAAAATATTGTAAATAAATGATTGATGCAAAAAATTATTTAAATAAGCTAATAGTCAAATCTTCTAACAAAAAAAAATGTATTTATGTTAATAAGAAACTATAACTCAATAAAAGAAAACAAATGATATTTTTCATAAATTTTTAATACATTTAATTAACAAATAATTGAAGAATACATACAAGTCTACTATAAAGAGATAAATAGTGTAGCCTTCAATGGCTTAGAGAGGAACCTTTTTAGTTCATCCTTCCCCTTTTGTAAACTCAGTTATTGTGTGCATGCATAAAACCCTTTTGACAAGAAAAAAGGAACACTATTAATATTTATGTAAGGAAACATGAGCATCCAATTGAGGTCTTCAATTATCCTCTTTGAAACATTGATATAGAGTACATAATGAGACAATATCCATAAGATTTTGTGTAACTGACTCAATTTGTCTAGCTACTTGCTCTTATATTTCTATATGAATATTAAATATGATTTCTTCAAGTCTTACTTTTATAATAAGTCAAATCTTCTTTTATTGGGGATTCATATTACATATGCGTAATAACAATTGATTTCAAGAATTTTATATAAGTGCATAATGACACTTAATAAAGGATAGAAGGTATATAGGTTAAATGATACCACAATTTATTATCTATGTGATAAAACTAGTGACCCATCTATTAGAAATCTGATATTGATAATCAATTGTGTCTTATTTAAAAAAGAATGTTCTTGGTTGCTTTCTATTTCTATTCATGAATGCTATAATACAACATTAATAATAATTTTGAAAGAAAAAAGTGAATGTGAGAACAAAATGTGAGGATTACTTCTACTTAAATAGCCATAGCATCTAGTAGGTTGTTGTGAACCATACAATTCAAGTTCAATTGTAAGGATTTGATCCAATGGCTCACATAGTCCCCCTACTATAGATAGGCCTCTTTTGCTTATGTGCCCATTATAGAGGGGAGGAGAGGGATGGTCCTATCACCTCTCCTAACTATTTATATTAAGTTTACGCCTCAATTTATTGGTTTCTAATAGCTAAGTTACTTGATTGAAAACTAGTAGGGTTTCCTATTTTTTCAATAGACAATTTAAATGAAAAGAAACTCATTTTTCTAACTAAAAGGAGAAGTGTAACATAAATTTTAGAAAATGAAATTTTAAGAACTAATTTATTATACTTCAAATGTGGTATGCCTTTCTAAACCCTACTTTGAAAAAATTAAGCTTGTAACTCTCCCTTTATTATTCCATCCATCTTGAACTAGTGATTTATGCATACAATCCAAAACTAGTCTTGATCATTTCATTTTATTTGATTATGATGTGATCTAATGATTTTATCATTGTCACTCTTAATTGTTTGAGATAATGAAAAAATGATTTTTTTTATGGAATGGTAAAGAAGTGACAAGAGTGATCAAGCATAAAAAATAATGAGATTTGTTGTTGAGCCTACACCTCAATTTTTATTTGCTAAAATTGAGTGACTCACAAAAGTTATCACTTGGCTCTTAGTGTATACCTCTCCCTCATTAATTTTGGAAGAGGTTATATATCTCTTTTTGTTGAGAGAATGATTAAAAGACTTGACATGGATAAATTGTTTAAAAGAAACTTAATATAACCAAATAAAATTGAAGGTCCCTATTCAAACTATTTGTAATAAAAATAGTAAGATGAAGAAATGATAGTGCACTCCAATAATAGATGGTTGTTATAGATCTCTCCTCTTCCTTTCTTAATGCTTTGATATTGATTAAATGTTTGAAACTCACTATCTATATATGAAACTAGAAAATAATAAACTAGCGCTTGCACCTTAGCAAGGTGCAATGGTTACGCCGATAGCTGTATATACTCTGGCAGTATATTGAAAGGGATGGGAAAAAACTGCAAGAAAAATGTAAATTGCTTTTCTTAGGACTAACTATTTATAGCAAAATTCTGGATGATGGGATGCAAGAAGATTTGAATATGAACAAATGGAACTTTATTTAAATCGGTATGCTATGCTAAATGGTGTCACAACAAATCCTTTGAGAATGATCTTAAGAGCTTTGAACCTAGTTAATAGTTGGATAAAATTTTGTTGGCTCTTTCATATTAAAGCTTCATTTCCTCTACATTTCCATATGGAAGGATTGGCAACATGTTTGCAAATGCTTAAACTAAAAAAAATCTTCCTTGCAACACAATTTCAATTTTAGGTCTTCATCTATTTTGTGGAATAGAATGCTACAATATCAAGGTCAATCCATTGGTGTCTCCTTTCCAAGGTATGCTTATTATTTATTCAATAAAGGGATTCAACAATTTGGGGACTTTTGGGATTTTAATCCATTAGATTGGACTACCCGACAAAACATTGACAATAATTTTTGTTTAAGCAACAAACAAAGGGGTTATCTTTTTTATAAATCATTGGTTCTTATGGACTTTGTTATGAAATTTGACACTCCTCTCCACTGAAATTTATCAAAGATTAGAGGTACTATCTAAGTATAAATTTGTTTGCTTTCCCTTACAAAAAGATATATTTGAATCCCCTATCAATTTTGTCCTTAAATCCAAGATTGAATGAAAGATGCAAATGCAAGTTCCAAGAAAAGACATGGAGAAAATTGAGTGCTCAAATTTGAAAGATTATAACTAAAACTAATGCTCAAATTTTGACTTGAAAAGTCTTACACTTCAAATTGTTTGTGGGTAATGAGATATATGGTGTTTCAACCTATTAAATGAGCATTTTGTCAATACAATGAACATTTGAAACATACTTTTAAAACTATTTGTGGGCCAAAACTAAGTAGAATATTATTTTTTAATTATCTCTATGAGACATATTATTATGCTTAATATATGGAAAATTAGATTCTTGTCAATGATTTCAAATTGTAATATTCACCAAGAAACAAAAAAAAATATTAGAAGTTTTACTTATATATCATTTTTAAAATTGTTTTCTCTACTCTCAACTGCAAGTGTTTAAAAAAAAAAATGTAAAGATTAATAATCATTTAGATAAGATTAAATTTCAAATTCTAGAGCTTCATGAAGAAAATGTTGTGTTCCAAACAGTTGCAATGTATGCTAAAATATTCTCTTTTGTAATAGAATTTCTGATATGTTCAAAAGCTATGGGCTATTGTTCTTGGCTAAATCCTTTTCTGAAATGTTATGAACTATATTTGTAGTACATTAATTTCTTTAATTTTTTTACAGCTTGAGGTCTGCCTTCTTCTGTGTATAATTTTATTTGCAATATTTCAATAAATGAATAAATAAATAACAATGCAATAAAACAAATGTACCCCTAAATCACTCATTGTGACTAATGGTATAATGGTTGCAAACCTTAAATAAGGTTATAGAAATGATATCTCGTCTCTTGAATTATCTACAGAAGAGATTTTATGATCATTCTGCAAAAGTTTAAACTATTTAATATTTTTAACAAGAGATTGTAACTAATGGTATAATGGTTGCAACCATTAAATTTGAAAGATTATAACTAAAGCTAATGCTCAAATTTGAAAGATTATGGAGAATGGTGACAAATCATCTGTCAAATTACAAGTTATAATCCTTTTATAACTCTAAAAAGAGCATTCATAGGAACCAAGATAAAACATGTATAAAGTAAAAAGATCATAAATATATAATGTGATTTATATGAAAATAAGGAGAGCTAAGTTTTTTTCTTTTTTTTTCTTTTTCCTTCTTTTAAAGTTGGTCACTTACCTACATAAACTTGTAATTCAACCACTTTAAACACCATTGGGAAGGGGTGAAGATAGTAGAACAAAATAAGAGATGTCAACCCTAATCTGTCCCCAATTTATGAACTAAGATACATGTTTCGTTTCATATATGAGCTAACTTTAATATATTCTAAAGTCATTTTAAGTCCATTTTAAACAGAGGAACCCAAGTTTATTTTAATATAAGCATACTCATTGCCATAAATCACCTCTTTGCTCCCTCTATCAAAACACAAGCTTTGTTAATTAGGGGAGTACATCCTCTAGCTAAACATGACACGTTTGATAGATTGTAACAATAGACATTGACAATGATAATGCAAGAAGTTTTCTTTTGGTATTACTTTGACTAAATTTTGGATATACAGTTACACAATCTAAATTGGAGATGTGACATGTGTTCAAACACCTCTATCTTTAACTGTTTATCAACAAATGTTATATTTACATGCATGCACATGTAATAACATAATATTTCCAAACATGAAAAGAATATGGTAGATAAATCACCCTTTTGTATCTTTATGCTTCTTTTTTTATACTACAAGTATGTCCAATTTAGAAAATTTTGTGACATGTTTCTATGAGAAAATAATATCAAATAAACTAGATAAATAAGCATTCATAATTGATTCTATCTTGAATCAATTCATGTACTGGTCCAATAGTATAAAAGAATGTTAATTTAATTTTCTTTAATAAATAAATTGTTTATATTTTTATTATATACAAATATTAGAAAGTAATAATTAATAAAATTTTGATAATAATATGAAATTCTCTAAATAAAATAAATTATATATAAATAAATCTCCCCTTTTTCTTTTCTTTAAGAAAATCTCACTAAAATTATATTTCAAGAGAATCTCACTTATATCATGCCCTCCCATACTCAAAATCTTGTATTTCCTTTTTATATATTTAAAGGCTTTTAAAAGTGTTATTTTTTCTTTTTGGTTTGTAGTCAAAGATTCCTCTTTTCTTGCTTTTAGATTATTTCTTCTTTGTTTACAAAGGAGATGGTGGGGGATAACATGCCAGCAAGACTCCCATTTTTTTTGTTTTTCTTCCAAGCTATTTATTTTTAAATAACATTAGTATTGTATTGCTCTTTTGAGTACTCTCAACGTAGAACAATATTAACTTTGAATTGCACCATTTCAAGAACGTATTGCCGTTGCCCTATTTGCTAACATTTATTTATTCAATAACGATTTCTTGAACTGCTTAGAAATTTTCAAGCGAATGCAATTTACAAGTGTAAAGCCGGACTCCACAACTTTTCCAACATCCTACCTGCCTACACCAAAATGGGCGATTTAGTGGGTGTGAAGATCCTTTAAAGAATTATGGAAGGAGGGTTTCTAGTAGAACTTATAGTTGCAATGCTCTAGTAGACGTGTATGCAAAATGCAGATGCATAGACAAGGCACACGAACTGTTTGACCGAATTCCTCAAAGGAATGTGATCTCAGGAATTGCAATAATTACAGGATATGCACAGAAAGGATTTGTTGGAAACGCCTTCGAAACTCTTAAGAAAATGCAACTGGCTGGTATAAGGCCAATCTCCTAACACTTTCTAGAATGGGAGCTTCGAAACAGGGTACATACATCTATCAACACATGATAAAAGGGGGGAGGGCGGGGTGGTATTTTTATCAGATTGTAAAGTAGTAACTACCATCTTTATCATGCATGAAAAATGCAAAGCATATAAAAGGCACATGAACTTAGTTGGAAAAAGAATTGGATTGGTAAGTGTAGAATAAAAAGTAACCCATGTCGTATATGAACCACCAACAGATAAAGGAAACAGAACCAAAACTCTCTTTTAACAAACAACAACATGATTGCTTTTGAATGAGATAAATACACGATAAAAGAGGTGAGATCAGGCCATATATAGATTTACAATTTCCATTTTTAAATTTTTTCTTAGGCTAAAATCATGGCAAGCGACCTACCTCACGATTCTACGTAGTTGAGATTCCACAACCTTTGCCAGTACCCACTCTACCTTGGTAGATATATATGACGATGTGGACGCATGGACAGGGCACACTTTTAGGAAAGAATCTTGTTCTTCACCACCTCCACTCTCAATCTGTTCATTTCATCTAAGAAGCACCCTCAAAACAATAGAGATAAATTGCAATTCACCTCAAGATGCAACAAACCTTTGAGATACGCATATGGGTATCCCACGCTTGGAAGCAGGGAGAGCAGCCTCCTCAGTGACAAGCTTTACCTATCCCCTCGTCATCGAATCCCCTTGCCTATTTTCCTTCTCTGTATTCTTCGCCTTCTCTTCTTCGTTTCCCCTCCTTGCAACATAATCCACTCCTCTTTTTTCATTTTCCCCAGCTTCTACGCATCCCCCAAGTATTTCGTATCAAGAATCCTCAGCACCCCCACCACGACTCGAGATTTTTTTTGTTTTTCTTCTGCAAAATCAACATCCTTCTGTGTAGAGATAGAGGGGTTCCATCCCTGTTTTAGGGCGTCCATACCTGCGCCCTCTGCCAAATCGATGACTTTGGTGGTCCTCCCACCTACACCGCCTGATTACCATAATGAGAATCGACCTCATTAGGAAGATTCTGCATCTACCCAAATGTCTTTTCCCCTACCATTATTGTTATTGCAGGCTTTGAATGCACACATACGTTTTCCCACCGGAATAGTCTACCGACATTAGACAGTAGACAATTCCGGTCGGATTTCCCACCTATTATAGCCTATCGGCTAACAAGTGTACCTGTGAGGACTTCAATTTGATAAACGTTGCTTATCTGGGGACCATGGCGGAAGGCTTGGCTGCTAATGCCAGTGTTAGAGAGCATCCCTCCAACTGTGAGATATAGATAGTCTATCCAGGACTTGGGAGCCAATCCGGCCTCAAGCGTGGCATTGAGAAGGTGAATCCACAGCTCTCCCCCTCCCACTTCTGCATACATTCCTTTCTTGTCAACTCTTATTCCATCCTTCAACGACTCCCTGTTTATCACAATTCCACCTTCAACCTGAGCCTGGGTGTTCAGTGAATGTCCATGGCCTCTTGTTGCGACGGTGAGATTCGAAGAGCGGCCTAACTTATAAATGGATTCAACAAGAGTGGAAATGTCTGCTACCGAGCGACGATAGAGGATTCCAGTAGGAAGAGCTGTCTTGCGGTTCCCAAAATCAGTAGCAGCGACGTGGGTGTTGTGGAAATCGATGTGCCCATCCAAATCAAGCATTGTACGAGGCAGACACCCCTTACACATAGGCAAATCACATACAAGATCGTGCAGTTAATAAGTATGGCACCCCCCGCTCACCCCCATACTTCCGTCCACCATCCCACGTGAATGGAGTAAATGGAGTAAGTACCAGCAGGAAAACTTCTCGGCATCAGACAGGAGTTGATTCTCGTGGATTTCACCCATAATAGCCTACAATCTGGCAGGGAGAGGCCTGAAAATCAGACAGTAAGACTTTTCTGGTGGAATTCCCACCTATAATAGCCTATCGGCTAAATATAAAAAAAAAAAAAATTACTGTAAAAAAATTGATTGTCTATTGTCTATTAAATAGACTATTTGAGAGAAAGAAAGATCATAACTCCCTTTTGGACCACCACTACAATCACTTTGCCTAGTATTCTTCAAATTTTGGATTTAAAAAAAAATAAAATAAATTCCGAGCACTTTCTCCCTTTCTCCCTTTCTTCACCAGATTCCCTATCTTGTCAAATGGGTGAGGGTCCCAATTCTAGTTTATATCTGCTCTGTTTTTTTTTTTTTTGTTAAAGTATTCGTAGCTGACAGAACCATGTAGACTGAGATGACCTTTCTCTTCCTTTCACCAACTAAAACCATGCCTCGGGAACCAGAGATTTCCCTCTTAACACAATCTTTTTTTCTGCCGTTTTTTCGTTGATTATCTTGTCAAACAAAGTGAGGCTACCAATTGCTATTATACAAGGAAATATCGTATATGATGTCCTATGCTTCTGTCTGCTGTGACGTATGATATTGCATAGGAAATAGCGTTCTTTAATAAAATTTCTGCACTTTTTCTTTAATATTTTCTTTATCAAAACCTGTATATGAGTTCTCTACCTAGATGCCATTATACATTTACTGCATATTTCATATGATAGAACAGATAAAGCTGCACTGTGCAGAGTCAATCGGTAAGTTTTTAAAGCTCTTCCTCCGTTCTTTTTGCCCCCTAGAGAGGGCCCTCTAAACTTATCTTTTTATTCCTCTTTTTCTTGGCATCTTCTCCCTTTATTTTAGTTTAATATCTTGTCAAACAAAGTGAGGACTGGATGCTACTACACAGAAATATCAAATCTGATGTCCTGCGCATTGTACATAGTCCATGGCTAAGTTTTCAAGCTCTTCCGAATGGAATCCAATGTCAGCAATAAAAAGTTCAGAACCGAATTCTTACGTCACTAAAAATGATTTCTGCAACGTCATTAAAAGATCTCAAATATCTAAAACGCAAGGTAGAGTTTCATTCCAGAGGGCTTCGGGTGCATCTGCACCGTCCATATAGTCTGTCTGACTTGGAATTTGAGGCACTTTAGGCGATTCTTCCATAGTGTTTGGTAAAATATATGGAAGAGGTGTGATCATAGATATGACTCTTTGGAGTAATCGAGTGTCCTACGGCAAGGTTTAACATATGATAATTTAAAACTTTAATTTGGACAATTAAATTAACTTTCTTTTATATTGATATATATATTTTTAATATAAAATAAATTAGGGTTAATTTAGAATTAGTGGAAAGCGTTTTTGAATTGTAGATATAAGTTATATTAATTGTGTATGTGATATAGAATTGAGAGGAATGTGAGGTCTGTGGATGATTAGAGATTAAAATGATGAGATAGAGGAATAGGTTCTATCAATTTCTAAGTCTAATTGACCCAAATTAATATCAACACATTTGAAAACATGATTAAGAGGAAGAAAAAATAAACCTACATATCTAAAAGAGATAAATAAGCAAGAATCTCAACCTTTCTAAAATGTACTAATTTAAATAGCAAGTCAAATAACTCTCTTTCAAGAAGGAAAGCATATATTTAATTAATTTAACTAATTATTTAATTCTTTACTTTGTTGAAAAGAAACTTGTTTTAGATTATTAGATTACAAAAATAAATGCTAGATGAATCAAAGGAGGACAAAGCTAAATGTGCCGCTAATCCTCCTAGTATATACTTATAAATAGATATATTTATTTTAAATAAATTTTAAAAAAGAGAATTTTTTATTAATTTAAATAAATAAGTGTTTTATCTTTGTGTATATTATTACAGTTATAAATTTTATGTTTTTATCAAAATTATTTAGATAATAAATAATATTTATTTTAAAAATAATTTGAATAAATATACTATTTTTTAATTTATATTAACAAATATTTATTTCATTATCAACGATGGCACTTCTTTTGGGAACCCAAACCAATTACCTTGTTGAGGCCGAAGAAGTGTTTAACGCTATTAAATTGGTAGTTGATAATGGCTATAGAAAGGTCTGGATTGAGGGGGACTTTGTTAATATCATTAGACGTTTGCAAAATCAAAGAAAACCCAACTAGACTTTTGAAGCAACTATCCATGATTCTCTTGCCATGATTCACACGTTTGAAGATGTCAGGATATCTCACATTTTTAAGGAGAAAAACCTAGTGATCTAATTATATATGTAACAAGATTATATGCACACACGCATTAGGCATTAGTTAGGTTAGCACATTAGGTTAGCAATAAATTCTAATCTTGTTGGATAGTCATCTATTTTCCCTACTTCTTAAAACTCATCTAAGAGTAGGTGATTTCTGCATATTTCAAATGTGGTGTGCTTGTCTACACCTTATTTTATAAAATATGACCTTATGCCTCTCCCTTTATTATTATATCCATCTTGAACTAGTGATTTATGCATACAATCCAAAAATCATTTAGATTATTTCATTCTATTTGGTTATTTTGTAATCTAATGATTTTTCATTGTCACTCTTAATTGCTTGAGACAATGAAAAATTAGTTGGTTTTGATGGAATAGTAAAGACGTAGCAAGAGTGATCAAACATAAGAAATAATGAGATTTGTTGTTGAGATTAAACCTTAATTTTGGTTTACTATATTTGAGTGACTCACAAAAGTTATCACTCAACTCTCAATGTCTACCTCTCCCTCATTAATTGTGGAAGAGCTTGTGTATCTCCCTTTTTTGTTGAGAGTGACTAAAAGGTTTGACATGGGAAAACCATTTAATCAAAGTTTAGCATAGTATAATAAATTTGAGGGCCCCTGTTCAAACTATCTAAAGATAATAGTATGGAGGAATGATGAGACACTCCAATAATGGATGGTTGCTACAAACTTCTCCTCTTCCTTCCTTAATTCTCTAGGTTGCTTAAATGTTTAGAACTATCTATCTATATATAAAATTAAAAAATATTAAATATAATCAATATTTATTATTTTTATTATATCTTTTAAAATAATTGATTATCTCTTAAATAAATTATTAAAAAATATATATATCATACCTTCATTTTGGACAACCACTATGAAGACTTCTTAGTATTCTTTAATGTTTTTTTTTTTTTCATTTCCCTAAACTTTCTCCCTTTCGATTCCCTATCTTGTCAAATAAGTGAGGGTCCCAGTCCTAGTTTATATTTGTTTTTCTTTCTCATTAAAGTATTTGTAGCTGACTAAAATCATGTACATTGAATTGACCTTTCTCTTCCTTTCACCAACTAAAACCATTCCAAAACTTTCTCCCTTTCAATTCCCTATCTTGTCAAATAATTGAGGGTCCTAGTCCTAGTTTATATTTGCTTCTTTTTTTTGTTAAAGTATTTGTAGCTGACTAAAATCATGTACATTGAATTGACCTTTATCTTCCTTTCCCCAACTAAAACCATGCCAAAACTTTCTCCCTTTCGATTCCCTATCTTATCATATAAGTGAAGATCCCAGTCCTAATTTTTATTTATTTATTTTTAATTAAAATATTTGTAACCGACTAAAATCATATATATTGAATTGACCTTTCTCTTTCTTTGACCGACTAAAACCATGCCTGGGCAACCAAAGATTACCCTCTAAACAAAATCTTTTTTCTTCCGCCGTTCTTTTCGTTGATTATCTTGTCAAACAAGGTGAGGCCATCAAATGCTATTACACAGGGAAACGTCGAATATGTCCTCAGCTTCAGTACGTTGTGACGAATAGTATTGCATACACACCGTATATTAGGTAAAATACGCAGCGTTCTTTAATGAAATGTTTTCCTTTTTTCCTTCCCTTCACCTTCATCTCTAGAAATTGGGTTAGTGCATATTTCTAGAATTTGTCCCTAAAAAGGGACAGAAAAGAGAAGTTGCACTCTGCAGAGTCAATCGGGAAGTTTTTAAAGCTTTTCCTTTCCGTTCTTTTCGCCCACCAGAGATGGCCCTCTAACGTTATCTTTATTCCTCGTTTTCTTGCTGAGATGGCCCTCTAACGTTATCTTTATTCCTCATTTTCTTGCTGAGATGACCCTCTAACGTTATCTTTATTCCTCTTTTTCTTGACTATCGTTTCCTGCTGTTTTCGTCGATTATCTTGTCAAACAAAGTGACGACCAAATGCTATTATACAAAGAAGTATCGTATCTGATGTGTTGCGCACCGTGCACGGTCAATTAGTAAGTTTTGAAGCTCTTCCGAATGGAATCCAATGTCAGCTATAAACAGTTCAGAACTGATTTCTTAAGTCACTAAAAATGATTCTTGAAACGTCACTGAAGAAACTCGAATATCGCGTGTGGAACGAATGTGGAAGTGGTGATCATAGAAATGACTTTTTCGAGTAATCTATTGTTCTACGACAAGCTTTAAAATATGATAATTTAGACTTTAATTTGTACAATTTCGTGTGCAAGTTAACTTTCTTTGAGTTGGTTTTTTTTTGTTTTTTTGAACAAAGCAGGATTGGTTTAGAATTAGTGGGAAGTGTATATGAATTGTAGATATAAATTGTATAGTAATTGTGTATGTCATTTATAATTGAGGGGAATATAACGTGTGTAGAGGATTAGAAATTAAAATAATGAGATAGAAGGATGGATTTTAGGTTCTATCTTTTTAGTTTAATTGATCCAAATTTAATGTTTAATTAACACATTTAAAGACATTATTATGAAAAGAAGAAAAGATGAACCTACATGTCTAAGAGATAAACAAGCAATTCAACCTTTCTAAAGTATACTCATTTAACAAACAAGTCAAATAACTTTATTTCAAGAAAATAGTAATCTATAGATTTAAATTATTTAACTAATACTTTAATTCTTTTCTCTTTTAAAAAGAAACTTACTTTAGATTACAAGATTACAGAAGAATCAATAAAGGACAAAGCTAAATATGTCTCTATGCTTCCTAGTATATATTTGATAAATAAATAATATTTATTTTAAATAAATTATTAATAAGTAAATAATTTTCTATTTATTTAAATAATGAAGTGTTTTTATCTCTATATACACTATTACATTGCAAATTTTAATTCTTTACAAAAATTATTTAGATAAATAACTAATATTTATTTTTAAAATATTAAAAATAAATTATTATTATGTTTTTAAATTTGAATTAATAAATATTTTTATTTTTATTTGATAAAATAGAAAGAAATTTGTATTAATTTAGTTAAAAAATAAAAGAAATCGTAAAAATATGAAATTGAGAAAGGGAAAAAGAAAAAAGAAATAAAAAGGATTAAGTGTATACTTTCGATAATTAAAATATATGAGAAAATTGGTTGCTCATGAAATTGAAATTTTTCTCAAACCATTGTATGCAGTATTCATTAGGCCTCTCATAAACACATTTTAATATCCTTAGATTCTAAAACCTTTGCAAATCTAATTTATAAGTAAGCTCAATTTTGTGAGACCTCTCACTCTTAGATCTTTGTGAGCATCAAACACATTACAAAGCCAATTGGCATCTCTTATAATAGTCATATTATGAGTAACTATATTATTAGTCCCTACATGTATAGGCATAGACTAATATTTTTATATCAATTTTTGTTTATTAGTTTGCATTGATAGTTGTGCCTTCCAACTTTAATGTTTGTTGGGTTGTACCAATTAATTTTCTTCAAAATGTTAAAACATGGATTTTTTAAATTTTGGTGGAGGTTGATTTATCTCTTGCATTACCTAGTGAGATTGTGCTTGAAGTTAATGATAGGTCTTGGTCTTAGCTTGTGGATTATGAACAATCTCATTTTTTTACAAGCATTGTTTTGCTACTAGACACATGGCTTGAAACTATCTATATGGCTCTTGTCTTGTATCTTCTTCCACTTGGTGGAAGAATGCTCTTCTTGACCATCTTACTATGTACCCCTGATGATGATTCTACTATTGATAGTGAAGTTTTTTGCTTCAATCACTCTCAAGATCTCCTCCCCCTCCTGCTTAGATGAATAATAATCTTGCTTTTCAGGGAACTATTTCTCCTATGGATTCTATTGCACTAGTTTTGGATGAGTTTGTTTTTTTCTCCTCCTTGTTATTTTATTAGTTTTTTTCCATTAGTTAGGCACTCTAAGGGGATTTCTCCTCTTTCTTGTCTAAATATTTCAAATTTTGTTAATGGAACTCCTTGGACAATTGTACAACGTAAGAAGAAATATCTTGCTAATCTTAAAGGACTCCATTTTGCTTGAGAAACCCTTGGGGGCTATGTTATTGGGTTTAAGCTTTGGTGCTTGATATGTTTCTCTCTATTTTTTTGGTTTTGTGTTGTTTTTGTTCTATTACAAGCTCAGGGTCCTTCCCTGCTTTATTATTAAAAACATTGTGTTGATGCTTATAATGGCATTTTTTTCCAAATCTATGTGACATGCACTATCTACATGAAAAATCTAATATTGAAATAAATTGTGGCATTTTTATAGAGTTTGATATACACTACATACTTGAAATTTATGAACACTAGAATTCTAATTAAATTCACATTTATCATGTGAAGGTTTCATTCATTAATACTTTTTTAACATTAGTTTTAATTAACATAATAATAACTCAAATATATTTTCTATGACACTATTTTTCTAACCATTATCATTAAATTTTTTAAAACATGTGATGTTTACATCACATAAGATTTAATACATATATAGATAATAGATTTATCAAATATATAAATAATAGATTTATCAATTATACTAAAAAGTTATATTTACAAATATTATTTATAACATTAATTCTGCTCTTATATATATATATATATAAAATTTAGTAGCCCAACTGATAAAGCCGCAAATATAAGTTTCATCTTGATAAAGTAAAAATGATTATTGTCCAAGCTTACTACTACTTTACCACCATAAATATTGGTGGGTATCGGAATCGTGATTGCATGTATGCATGATATCGGGATTATCAAACGCTTGTACAATCATTTCAGCTTTATTTTTTATTTTATTTTTAATTTCAAGGGGTAAAGGCTTTTGACTGGAGCTATGAACCGGATACAACCATTCAACAATACCACCCCAATGGGGTTTGAACCTTGGTGGCAAGAACATTGCTTATTTTCTCTAGCAATCTAGCACACTTCATTTAGCAATTAAGAAAATATATAGAATTATCCTGTAATGGAGTAGAAGAATATCAGCGGACAACTACATTGTGCAAGTGCAATTTGTAGAGTGGGGGATAGTTGTTTCTGACGTAGGCATTGATGGAGTCTACGAATCGGCGAACATACACCGTATTAGTTTTACGGTCAAAAGATTTCAGTAAACCTGATTTGTGCTCTGCCATGTAAGAAGCAAATATGAGTAGCCTTTTGGCCTCCTTCCTGCTACACTCTAAATCAAGAGAAGAAGTATCCACATCGCCGACTATTAACGACCTGTTATGATTCTCCTTTCCACAGCAAGAAGCACTTAAGGAAAGCTTTATATCCTCCTCGCAGCTACAATCATCACCGTCGCAATCGTCACATACAATACAAACATCACGGAGCATTAACGACTCCTGCGATGCAACACGACCGGCTTTTAACCAACATCTAGTGCCGTCGAAGATCCACTCTATGTAGACTGATTCACATATTGAAATACATTTCAAGCCACATACAGACTCACATTTGAACAAAAATGGGCCACCTGTAAACCAATCCTTATATTTATAAAAGGATTGAGTATTTATCTTGCCCGGGTTAGCCAAGACCTCAGGGACATCCAAGGATTCACTGTCAACTAAGGATTCAAAGTGAGCTTTTGCACCTGCAGCAACGACCACAGTTATACTTTCCCTCACAATCTTTGATTGCAAGTCATTACTGGGCTTCAAATGCTCTACCCAGTCCCCCCAAGAATACACCCGCCTCCTCATTGACAAAGGCAGTTGGTCGCACAGCAACTGTACTGCTTTGCAAAAGGGACGGCAGATGACGTTATCAACAGACAGCCTCCATGTTGTGGTGAATCCCATAACTAACGATGTGAAGCTTAGCGATGCAGGAATGAGCCAATGAACATGCTTTTGAGTCTGTAGGAACAAACCCACAAAGTTCAAAATCTTCAGCAGCTTATCCTCCGCCAATAATAAGTTGACAGGCAGAAAGTAATCGTGGTGCAGACGCATAACCGCATGGTTGTCCAATATTACAGATTCCAGCACCTCTGGTAAGCTCATAATATCTCCCGTTAGCACTTCATCCGATATTTCTTTACTGTTTTTGACAAACACTGCCTTTTCAGCTTCTTCTCCAAGCAGTTTTTCAATGTTCTGCAGAGAATCCCACATTTAATCTATGATGTAATAGTGCATTATGGGTGAACCTTTTTTATCAGCATTACTCTGAGCGTGCATCTCAATTCTGTTTCTTTCCTTTCGAGTCAGACAGAAGAACTCTCCCAAGTACTTCAAATTTATCTGAGATTTCTCACAAGTCTTGGTCCTTGTCCCAGTCGGAAGAGCTGCAGCTGTCATGACATGAGATCTGGCTTTCTTGAAGACACCACCTGGGACTTCCTTGAGCTGATTGTAATCTGTGCAAGGGAAACCGAAGTAGTTGATCAGGTAGGCAAAGACGCAATGCATGACTGCCCAAACAGGCGTCAGCTTCATGATCTGCCAAATTCCAAGGCTCAACTGCAATGGTAACAACACTCTGCCTACAATTTCCTTCAATTCTGGCACAGTTTCTACACTAACGAACCACAACGATAAACCTCTCATCTTCGACCTAATTCTACTCCCCTCCTCTTCTTCCAATTTAATCTTTTCCTACGTGTACTGCAAGGAGAAAAAATCTCTAATGTTATTCTTTTCCTCTTATCATTTTAAGAACTAGCCACTTGACACGGCAGACTGGGTCAGATTCTTTCTTTTCTGCTATCCACTAAAAATATGCCAGACCAACCAGTAGAGTGACTTGATTGGTATTTGTTCTTCTTTCCTTTCTCTGCCTTTTTTAATGATATTATTGATAAAAATTTCCACAAAATTTCCCAGATTCCTTATAGTCAGATTCCTTATAGTGAGGATATGAAATATTTAGTTGATTAGCTTTAGCTAATTGTTCTCCACAAACCAAAGAAGTCTTCTTTCCTTTCTCTGCTTTTTATGATATTATTGATAAACTTTTCACAAATTTTCCCAGATTCCCTATAGTGAGGATATCAAATATTTAGTTGATTAACTTTAGCTAATTGTTCTCCACAAACGAAAGAAAAAAGAAAATCCTGCTCGAACAGGGGTCAGTCCATCCAATGAACGAATATTTTTGGGTTGGTGAGCCCATTAAAACATGGCATAGATAATCATATGACCTCACCACCTTCCTTACTTTTCTTTCACCATCTCATTAATTTAAAATGCCATCAGATAATATAGTATATGTATCACTCACTTTTTATCACTATGTTGGAAAATTAAGTTAATGTTTAATCAATTGTTCTCTCCTTTTTATTTTTCTTTTGTTTTATAAAACTCATTTTCATATGTGTTTTGTTTAGTAATTAAAGGTTTTCAAAGGAAACTTATGTGGGAGATCTTTTAAGATGTTGAATACTCGTTTATCATCTAGTTTGTTAAGTATAAGTTTATGTTTTTGTTATATGTATATAATTTTGAACTATTATATTATTTTTTATTTAACAATTTTGTCATTGTCATTTTTAATTGTTTAAGAGAATGATAAAATGGTCAATCTTGATGCAATGGTAGAGTGGCCATGAAGTGATCAAGTAAGATAAATAATGAGATCTATGGTTCAATATACAATTCCATTTTGTTTGTTAGAATCAAATGACTTGAGTGCAGTACCATCATTTGAGGATTTATTTTGAAAGAGTAGGAGATCCCATAAAGGATAAAGAAAAATAATATAGGATTAATTAAATTTTCTTCTCAACAATAGAAGCCCCTATTTTTTAGCTGCAAATGGGATGGGGCTATAAATTGCTCCACTAACTTAGGCTTTTTTTTTTTCTACCACTTGTCAATCATATAGAGTTTTTAAATTCTTGCCAATTAATTTTTATTTTATTTAATATTTATTTACTCATTTGAATTGAATATTCAAAACAATAAAATTCATGAGACCACTAGCTTCCATAAATTTATGATCTTAAACTATTTATCTTAAACTACACTACAAAATTCATGAGACCACCCACTTTATAATAATCCTAAAAAAATTTAGCAACACCACTCAAATTGTTTAGGAAGCCCCCTCCATAGGACTTCTTTAAAAAAATTATCACTAAGCTCTCCCTATACACCTCTCCCTCCATAAATTATGGAATATCTTATATCTCTTGCTTCTTTATTGGGATGGTGCCTAAAAACCTTAATATTGAAAAATAACTCAAAACAAATTTAGTGTATTGCAATGAAATTGAAGAACAAGAAATATAATAAATTAAAAGCATAAACACAAATTAAATCAAATTCCTATCTAATAAAAAATTGAAAACCCCCATATAAATGTTGATTTGTTTGAATACAGATGTAACTCAATAGCGTAACACTAAATTTGATGGAAAATGTATTTTGAAATAAGAATTTTTTGTGAAAATGCGATTGCATTTAAAAATAGTGAATAAATGATGATATTTATAGACTTTTCCTAAAAGAAAAGGTAAATGGAAGATGAGGAAAAGATCAAAAAATTGAGTTAGTTGGATTTACTATGGAGTCAACTCAAGATAAATTTGAAAATTTACTGTTTTAAACTCATGAAAGAATAAAAATAAATTATTTAATCTATTAAATGGATAAATGAGAGAAATAAGTTTGCATTTGAAAAATAATTCATTAATGAGTGAAGGAGAATTTTCTCAAACAAGATGGAGTTAACTAATGAGAAGAAAAGAAAGTTTTTAAAAAAATGAATAATTAAATCTCATTTAATTAAATAAAAAATATTATTTAATTACATAGATAAATGGATAAATTAAAAAAATAGTATATAAATAGTAATTAATTAATGATGTGATAAATGATAATACATGTTGAATGTGATTATTAATAAATAATAATTTAATGAATTAATAATAATGTATGTGTAAACACTGAAAAATGTTTTGAGTCTGCAAGCAACATTTTGTCACTAATTTATCTTCTTCCATGCATAATTAAATAATTTTAATTATTTCCTAATGTCTCCTAATGTCATTTTCTTCTATTAATTAAATAATTCTTAATTATTTTATTATTTATCACTTTCTTTTCTCCACAATTAAATAATTTTTTTAATTATTTAATATTTTAACACCCCACCTTCTTCTATAATTAATTTTTTTTAATTATTTAATTATTCATTTTCCCTCCTTAAAATTAAATAATTGATATCATTATTTAATTTGAATTTTTTCTTAGATAAGCCCTATCTCTCATTCCAATTTCTTGGATGACAAACCCTGCTTTCCATCCTTGTTTCGTTTCTTCTCAATTAATCGCATCCATTGATCACCATACCTAATCATTCAATCGCATCCCTTCATTTGATTTGGGATTTCTATAAAATTAAGTTATCACCTTCATTTCAACCTTATAGCCACAATCTTCAATATATTGCTTGATATATCATTCATCTTGAAGAACAAAATCTTCAATATTTTTCTTGTCATATTATTCATCTTGAAGAACCACAATCTTCAATATTTTGCTTCTCATATCATTTATCTTGAAGAACCACAATCTTCAATATTTGGTTATCACTATCTTGAGATCTTGCTATTGCTACTACATCAAACAAAAGAAAAATGGAGAAGAGCAATGAAGGTGAATCAACTTTGGCATAGAGATTTGAGTATTATTTCTTCATTATTGTGATTTCTATTGTCGTTTGTGCTTAATTGTTGGATAAGGGTCTTCATAGTTTGAATTAGATAGTTTTGTGGTTGCTATTATTGATTCATTCTTTATTTCCCCGATTTTCCACAATCTATAGTATGATATGAGAATAATTATGCTTTGAAAATTAAGTGAATAATTTTAGTTTCTACACTTAGCATAATATAGAAAAATCAGGGATCCTTATCCAAACATTCCATAGTAAAGATTGTTGAGATGAGGGAATAAAGAGACAATCTAATGTGAGTTTTATTTGTTGATGTATGATTCTTCTTCACTCTTAATGTTTTGGCGTTTATTGAATCTTCAAGGCTCTCTATCTATATGTAAGATTAGAAAATAATAAAATATAATAATTTTTTTATTATTTTATGTTTTGAAATCATTGACTATTCATTAAATAAATTAATGAAATACTTTAATAAATGACATACCACTTTTTGTGGGGCAACATTATAAATACTTTCAACCCAAAATTAATTAATCACATTATATTTCTATAATATATTATAGTAGTGTTTTGTATTTTTGAATTTTTATGATATGATTAATTTAAGTTCATTTTAACAAATTATAATGAATAATATTTTTGTCAAGTTTTATTACAATGTTTAAAGTATTCAATTAAATATTTTTTTGTTATAATTAGAATATTATATATTTAGAGCTTTATTACACCCTGAACACTTTAATCAAGGATAAAAATAATTTATTATAGGTCAATTTTTTTTTTTAATGTTAGTATTTCAATTATACAATAATAAAACTATTTACACATTTAGTAAAGGATTTAAAGTTTCAACATAAGTAAAGTACAAATTAGTTGTACACATCTTCAATGAAATTCCAAAGAGAGCTTGGAGTGTAGATACATATTTTTAGAAAGAAATAATTATTTTGGAAATTCAATTTGACACATCTAAAAAATATAATAATTAATCAAAATGATCCTTATTTATCAAAAAACTAAATAACAGAAAGAGAGACAGAAATATGAGAATACCTTGGTTTTAAAGTTTTAAAAATATATAAGAAAAACATTTATCTTAAAAAATAAAATTAATATATAACTCATATCTTTACAATATTTTAATTCAAATGGTTGCACATTTTTAGACCTAATTTTCTCTTT
This sequence comes from Sequoia sempervirens, assembly GCA_007258455.2. Taxonomy (NCBI): domain Eukaryota; kingdom Viridiplantae; phylum Streptophyta; class Pinopsida; order Cupressales; family Cupressaceae; genus Sequoia; species Sequoia sempervirens. The sequence continues at coordinate 72,562,922 of VDFB02058242.1, forward strand.
ATAAATGAAATTATTTTCCATGTGAAATTCTTTTGATACTTGCTAAATTTTATTAAGCAGCACAAGCAAAAATTCAATAAACTCGTCACTTCAATATTTATTGTGAGAGATCAACAAATATATTGTGTACTATAAATCTACACTTCATTCTTGATATCCACTCTAATTAGTAGAAATGTGACAACTTGAAACTTACCAATCCTTTTGCAAATATGCATTGTCATTAGCGAAATGTGACTACTTTAACAATTAATTGTATTTATTCATTAGGAGAAATATACTAGTTACTTCCCTTCTATAGTTATTTCACATCTCAAACATTGAATGCAATATATAGTGTAAGAACAATGCACATGTTGTCCATATTTCTATAGCTATTTGGTGTAAGAAGTGTTCTTAAAGTGATTCTATAGAATTTCAAATTTTGGGATGTGTAAGGTGTAGATTCCTTTTAGAGATCTTAAAATGCATTCAAACACTTGGAATGTATGTACACTATAGTATTAGTGAGTTTTGAATAATTTTTTAATTGAAATCCATTATAGTGGAACAACAAGCACAATATAATGAAACTTAAAAAATCAAAGGAACTCAAGTGTTCTCCATAAGAGATGGAACACACCAATTAGAAAAAGAAAAAAAGAAAAACTAGACGATCAAAGAAATAACCAAAAGATCAAGTCAAAACAATGCCAAACCTAGTCCAATATAAGTGCACACCTTTTACCCTTGTGTGCAAGTGAAATGCAAATTTTGGAAGAAATTTCTTCCTCCTTTGAACAATACTCAATGGAACACCATGATCCTGGTCCTTATATAGAGGGTGAGGGGTGGAGAAACCTCCACAACTAGTTCAACCATAAGTGTCAAGTAGGGAGAACACCTAGATAAAGAGTTTGAACATTAAGGAGCCTAGTAGTACCATGCAATTCAATGGATGCACCAAAATTATGAAAAGATAAGTTTTAAATAAATTATTATAAAAAATAGATAATTATATTTTTTATTAATTAAGAGTTTGTTAACACTTTTATAAAAAATAACATTATATTCTATTTTTAGTTTTAGTGGAACATTACAATTAAAATTTAATTAAATTTCAAGTTTTATCATTTATAATAAGCAAATCAAATATTAAAAGTTTAAAGATCATGGAAAATTTAAATTTTAGATAATAATTTATTTATTTTAAAATGTTTTATTGATAAATTTTTAAATAATTTATAATATTTTAATAACCCATCATTCCATAAAATATAACATTTTTTAAACATGTGATAATGTTTTAAATATAGATAAATTCATAATGTCTTAAATTTAGATCATTGACATTGATATTAAAGATATGTATATATTTTTAATAACTTTTATTCATATTTTATTTATCATTCATTTTTAATTCAAATCCATTATAATTTAGAGTAATACTATTTCATAATACACATATATTTTGTATATATCCAAATTAATTATTTTTTGGAAATAAAGACAAATATGAAGTGCATATATGTATTGTTAATAATTCTTTGTACTAATTTTTTTCATATATATTGAACAAACATCTTTATGTTTAGTTAGGAAATATATGTTCACTGTAAAATATAAAATAAATATACTAGTTAAAATATATGTTAAAATCATATTTTTTTGAAATCTTTTTGTGATTTTGTAAAATCTAATGTCATGGTGACTCCATTTGATAGTCCAACCTTGCTTCAAAATATAAAATACTAAATTGAAAAAAAGGTGAGCAAAAGGAAGAGAGAATCATAAAATATTTTGGATGTAGCTTCATATAAAAAAATTTAATGTGTAACATTTAAAAGAAATTAAAAATTAAAAACAAATCTTTAACATGATATGTGGTGACTTCTTGAATCTCCATTCGTGAGAAAGTGATTTCTTCTAGCCCAATTCATTAAGGTATTATTAAAGTCATGAGATCTTGATTCCTACAATGACATTTCTTTTCCAAATCTATGTAGTATGTAGTGTCTCCATGGAAAATCTCAAATTAGAACTATTGACTTTGACATGTTTATGGAGTTTGATATACACTATTTTCTTGACATTTATGAATATTAGAATTCTAATTAAATTCACATTTGTAAATTTTACTCATAAAAATTTGTTGTGTTAATGTTAATCCATATAATAACAACATATATAGACTTTTGTGATAATATTTAACTACCATTAACATTATAAAACAATTCAAAACATATATGATGTTTATATTATATAAGATTTATTAACTATATAATAGATTAGTCAATTATATTAAAAATTTATATTTACCATACATACATAAACATATCTCGTGAGGCCACAAATATGCAATTTTTATTTGATGAAACGACAAATTATTATTGCCCAAACTCGCTACTTCTTTATCAATTACTGATCGATACCAAAAAAAACAAAAATTCCATGAATTTTCCCAGTTTCCTTGTGTGTTTTCGATTAGCTTTACCTTTAATTGTTCTCGACAAACCTTAAAAGAATTCCTACTCAGAGGGATCGACCAGTACGAATGAGCGAATCTTTTTATGTGATATTGTGAAGTTATTGGACATATATTGCATTTTCGCCATCATTTCAAACGCTGGTGAGCCCACTAAAAGCATGACATGGCATAGATAATCCTCTGATCTCATCTTCTTTTAAATGGCATCTTCTTCCTTTCAACATCTCCTTAATTTAAGAGGGTATCTAATACTACTGTATATGTAAGAACTTTTTATCACCATCTTGTCAAATCAAGGAAATGTCAAATTAAAAAAGAGAAGAGATTTTTTTTTATTTATAAAAAAATTCTCTTTCTCTTTTTATATTTTATAAGAAAAATATTAAATGTTATTAATATAAATTCTATATTTATAATTTAAAAAGTTAATATTTTTTAATTAGATTAATTAACTTTAATATAAAAGTTCAGAAAGATTAAAAGTTAGCACATTCTAATAAATAACTATTAATTAAAATTCAATAATATTATATTTATTAATAATATATGAATATCCAAAAATATGTGTTTGTGTGTTATATGTAGATATTTAAGCTATATATACAAAATACATGTATTTGTGCATTTATACACCTACTATAGATATAACACTTGGATAGTTTTTTCTAATCTAAATCTCCAAAAATATATTATAGTTTTTTAAGATAAAAGGCAAAACCCTGAATATTATATATATTGTAAAATCTCAATGCTACATGTGTACAATGAAAATTCTTTACAAAATGTTTGCAAAATATATTTGTAGGTGGGGAGCCAAAATAGAACACAATGCCCTAAATACCAAAAGCTTAGATGAGAGGAGGCTAAAACAAAATGTAAGCCTCGATAAAGAGAGCATGTGAAATCTAGAGAGTACATTTTTCATCAAGGGGTAGGTTGGTTGAAACTGCTCATACCATTGGAGGGGTGGCTTTGAAATCCACAATCCATTGGAGATTTGACATAAGCTCCAAATTATTTACCTCTTTTAGGAAGCATTTGTCCATACACATCAGAGCTCAATGTTGAAATAGATATTATAATTATATATTTGAATAAAGTTAGTTATAGTAACCAATGAATTACCACAACTGGCTATATAAAATATAATAAGATTGAATCTTGAACTTACAAAACTACAATTATATTTACAATTTACTGTAATTATGAAATATAAATTTGATGGGGCCTTTGACTAAAAATGAAGAGAAAATGTCACCATTGATTTTTTTCTTATAATCACAACTATATTTACACATTCCATTAAAGCATATAAGATGAAATTTGGTAAAACAACACATGGTATAATTCAAGATAAGCATTAAATAATTATTCTCATCTATATGTCCTAATTTCTCACTAGATGTAATAAAATTCTATAAAATGCTTGCAAATATATCAAAGCTACAAAACAACAACAAGAGAGACAAATGTAGGAAAAGGGAAGAGCTAATAATGTAATCTATAAAATAAATGTTAGTGTGGAAATTGGTGGGAAAAAATACATCATGAGTTAGTTTACATGATGCAATTATAAGGATAGTTTTTTGATTATGAAAGTCACCTCTTCACTTTTAGATCTTTGAGAAAAAGTTGTTATAGATATGTACATAATGTGCTAGCAACATCCTACAAGCTAATCCCTAGTTCACTCCTCCATAGCCCATGGAAACACCAAACCTTTGAGTAAACCCAACAATAATATCCATTCCAACCCTAAAACAAACAAAAAATAGAAAGAAAAAATAAATAATACCATTTATATTATTT
>VDFB02058242.1:72567297-72598485 GCA_007258455.2 Sequoia sempervirens
CCTTCTTCATATCCATCTCTATCTATTTCTTCCTCTTTATCTCTATCTCCTTACCCCCTCTCTCTTTATCTTCTATCTCTTTCCTTTTTCTATCTCTATATCTCTTTATCTTCTATCTCTTTCCTTTTTCTATCTCTATCTATTGTAATGTCATCTTAATAAAAGATTTTTAAAGATGCCATAAAACTCTTACAAAATTTGTAATATTATTTTATATATTATATTTTATTATTTATGTCATCAAAATTGAATTTACTACCAGCAATTCATTTGAGAAAATTCACCGTCATGAAAAAATTCACCTCATGGAAATTCACCACCAACAATTCACCATCATGGAAAATTAATCACAAATTTTAATGTGATGGATTTCTCGCTATTGTGAATTGCTAGTGGTGACTTTTCCTTAGGTGAATTTGTCATGGCAGTGAATTTTCCCATGTAATAAAAATTGATGACGGTGAATTTTCCTATAACCATTATTTATATATTATTTATTATACTTATATTTATATTATATATTATATTGTATAATATATAAATTGATAAATATATGTATATGTATGTTATATTTAATATAATGTAAATTTATTTTCAAAATAATAGTATAATTATATTTATTATTATATAAATTAATATATAAAAATCTAATAGTTTAATTGATTTATAGAGAAAGCAAGAGAGAGGAAGAAAAAGAAAGATAGAGGGGAAGACAATTTTAAATAGAGGTGGATATATAGAGAGAGAAACTCAAAAGATAGAGAATGAGAGAAAGAGAGATATTGGGAGCTAAATTTGTACTCCACTATCATCACCCCTTAAATTGAATAACCACAATTTTGAAGCTCAAATTGTTATTTAAATTAAATATATTTATTTCTTATTATATATGCTATTTTAATTTTACATAATCTAACTTATTAAATATATTTTAATTTTTTTATAAAATTATGTACTTATTAATGCTAACTTTTCTTTATTTATTAGTAGTGATAGTGAGCCATATAATTAAATTAACAAAATAATTAGTATTATTTTTATTTAGTTATTTATTAATTTAATAGACTTACTTTATTATTAAATTAAAAATCTTGAAATTATTATTTTTATTAACATTTAGATTACATATATTTTGACTTTACATTTTTTTTCTCTATTTTAGTTTTTAATTTAGATTTAAATTTAGAATTATTAGAATTATTTATGTCTATTTGTCAAATTAAAATAATAATAAAGGTTAGTAGAAGTAGTTCAATTTATAATTATTTCTATTCTATTCAAATTTCAGCTATTACAAGTAGAAAAAAACATATTTTTAACTTTAATCTTAATTTCTAAGATATTTATTTAATTTTTTTGAGATATTTTATAATTTTTTAATAATATTATATATTTATCTTCTTAAGTTTTTTTAACAATATTTTTATTATATTTTTTAAATTATTTTATAATTATAGAAATAATACTCCTTTTTAATTTAATAATGAAATTTGTAAAGAATGTAGATATAGAAAATCAAATCTATTGTTAATTCATTTTAGTATATGATTATAAACACCAAAAATTCATTAGATGGGTGTGAGGTTGTATGGGCCTTGAGACAACTTGACCTCATAATATATCAAAATTCAAGAACATATAATCAAATAATATCTACACAAGTCATTTTGTTGTATATGAAACTCAAGCAAAGCAAGTATGGGTATAAGTGGAACATTGACATAGTGGAATTTATGTTTCCCAAAGGTGATAAACAAGTGCAAACAAGAGAAGTGAAATAATATATAGAAGGTCAATCCTAAGGGACTCCAACAAACAAAAACATTGTAACTTAGTATACATGCTTGATGAAAAATGACGTCCTATGTAATTTCCAAGTGGCTTCCTTTATTGGTGCTCTCTCTATAATTTCCAACTTACCAATTAGTACAACTAAATGACATGTCAAATGTACTTGTAAATGTTGGTAAAGAAGTTAATAGTGAGGGACAGAGAGAGGCACATAGAGAGAGAGGCACATAGAGAGAGAGAGAGTGAAAATAGAGTATAAGAGATAGAGTGATATCAGGGAGAGTTAGATAGAGTGACATAAAGAGAGATGGGTAGAGACATGTCATTTTGGATTGTTGGCACAAAACACTTGGTCAAAAATGATACGTGTCATTTTGGATTGTTGGCACAAAACACTTGGTAAAAAACTAGACTATCGTAAATTGTCTATCTACATTTCCCTTTATATAAGAGGGAGAGTTAGATAGAGTGACATAAAGAGAGATGGGTAGAGAAATATATCCCCATAGATACATGTCATCTTTGGATTGTTGGCGCAAAACACTTGGTTAAAAACTAGACTATTGTTTTTCTATCTAAGTTTCCCTGTATACCTCTTATTTCTCTCTTATGCCTTCTATCTCTCTCTCTATTCCTTTGAGCTCTTTCTCTATATATATCTCTCACTATATCTCTATATCTCTCTCTCACTCACACACACTCTCCCTATCTCTTTATCTATCTCTCTACCTCTTCCCCAGGTCTCTATTCTCCGATCGATTCCCGGACGCGATCGGATCGCTGATCTTGATCGATCTGATTTTGATCGATCTGATCTTTTCTGATTTTGATCGACGGATTTCGCTTTTGACGCGGATCTTTGATCGCTTTGTCGGAATTTGTTCTGATAAAGCCTTTGCGATTCGCTTTGATGCAATTTGACTTTGTTCAATATCTTTTGTTTTTTGATCGAGTGGACGCATTTGATCGATCGATCGGATCCGCAGCAAAAGCCGAAAAGATCTTTTGATCCGATTTGCGATCGCGGATCCTGATTTTGATCTCGATCCCCATCACCATCCTCGATCTTCTTTATCCCCATCCCCCATTCCCTCCCCCCACCCTCCCCTCTCGTCCCCCTTTATCTCCTCCTCTTTCTATCTATATCTCTCTTTCTCTCTCTCCCTCTCTCCCTATTACAAACATAACATGATCCTATTGTAATGGAACCTGATTATCATCCTGATTGAGAGATTTTATTTTAGTCATGTTTGGATCCCTATAAGTGGATGCATAGTTGATTTGAAGCTGTCAATTCTCCAAAAAAATAAAAATTCTAAATGGCCTAAATGGCCTACCAATTGGCTTCATGTATTACACAAATGTATGCAAAAAATAGACCAAAATTTTTTCGTAATTGACCTTCCACAACTCTTCGGCGTACCCATTGCACGCACAAGTTGCAATTGCCACACATTTACTATGGATGGCAGTTGGTGTACCCTGTGTGTTGCATCCACCTTCTGCCTTCTTAGATGCATTTACTCGGGATGGCAGTTGGTCAAAAATATCTTGGATTGTTGATAGGAAGAGAGCATTGAGAATATTTTGCAGAATCTTGAGGTAAGTCATTTGCTCTGGTTTGAATTCTCTGCAATTCTTTCTATATTTTATTTGATCTATAAAGATGTTATGGGTAATTGTTTTCACGCTATAGTTTTGGTGGCAAACCCCTTTCAACTTCACTTGTATACAGGTAGAGCGGTACAAATTTAGGGGGTATTTCTTTTATATATAATTTTTTCTCCGTCTCCGTCTTCATTTCTACGTCCTGAGTCATTCTTGCCCAAAAAAACCACGCTTGAAAGTTTGAGAGAATTAAACGAGGGTTCAGGAAAATGTTGTCTAGCTAATGTGCTTCTCATCATTGTGAAACTAGAAATGATTGGAAGGCATTATTTGATCAAGAGCCTTGCCTACTATCTGGAAGTGTTGCCTTGAGGTACAAGATCTTGGATTGATGTGCTTAAAGTGTCAAGGTTCTATCAAATTTAACAGAAGCTAATCAAGGTCATCATACGATAGTGAGTAATTTGTGATTGAAATATAATTAAGTAGAAACAATTTAGATAGAACTTCTTGCAATGTCTTATTTCTAAATACCACTTCATTGACTGCACAACATCTTTTCTTGAGAATCTATACATAGCCAGATCACTTTTCTTGTGTTTTAATTACAACTTTCCTGACATCTTCTTTTACTATTGAATGTATAGCAGCTGTAAATGCAATGGTTGCCAGACCTTTCCTGGTAATTCAACTTGAGGTAACTCACTTGCCATTATTTATGTGAAATTTTTTATGTTCATTTCATTGTATACATTTTTGGGCAACTTTATTTTCCTTATTCTTTACACTATTCTGCTGACAGCTTTCCTCTCAACTTTATTTACTATTGAATGTATAGCAGCTGCTATTGAAGCTGCAAATGCAATGGTTGCTAGAGCTATTTTCACAATAGCTATAGTACAGATCAAATCATCTTCACATGTTAATCTTAATACACTATTCTTTACAGAGCTTATGAATTATACAGTAGATATTTCCTCGCATTTTTCAGCCATTTTACATGTTAATCTTAATACACTATTCTTTACAGAGCTTATGAATTATACAGTAGATATTTCCTCGCATTTTTCAGCCATTTTACTATTTATTGTCCTTTGCAAAAATACCAATTATACTGGTTTTTGTTCTTCAAAGACAAAATGTCAAAACTGTATAGTAGATGTTGCTACACTGTTGAATGCAATGAACAGTAGAGCTTATGAATTATGCAGTGAATATTTCCTTCAAATTTTTTGCCATTATACTGGTTATTGTACTTTGCGAAAATACCCTGTAGTTCAAAATCATATTTTATTAATTAAAATGAAGTAACAATAAAATATATATGCATACCTTCATTTATTTAAAAAAGTTTCACACTACCCATTTTACAATTCTATCTTTCAAATAGAATACCATAAATTAAAATATTGATCTCCACAAATCTTCGGCGTACCCATTGCACACGAAGGTGCGATTATTAGTTTAAATCAAAGGTTGAAATACTCCTTAGAACATGCAAGACGATAGAAAAAATCTCGTCTGTTCATACTTTTTAATCTTTTAACACAGCTGTACGCTTGCAACAGACTGCAGTAAATCCGACGGAGTGTACTATGGATATTATTTCTTTATTGTTTGTGTAGGTCCCATCTGGAAGTTTTCAACCTTTTGAACTGACCAAACGGCCTGTCACATGCTTGGGGGCAGAAGGCCACGGTGGATGGCAGACCATGCTCCCACGCTCTTATGCCACGTGTATTTCATATAAACACTGTAAAGGTGCACGTTTTTTATGTGGAGAACAATTTTGATGCACCTACCTATACATATATAGTTGGGATGAGAATTGAGACAGTCGTATTTTCACATTTTTCGTTTTCGTTTTCGTTTTTTGTTACATAAATTGGTTGGTCTCGTGAATGTAATTAAAATCATTCATTTTTTTAATATTACACATGTTAAGATGAGTAAGCCCGTGAAAAATATGAAAAAATCTTTTGATTGTGAACGACTTAAAAATACTCGGTTTGATTTGTCGTGACTTGATCTAGTTTTATATGTTTACTTACATCTTAACATAGATGTGGTGCATGGCTATTGACTTTCCCATCAAAGCTTATATGCTTATGATGCATTTATATGTCACTTATAGTTAACATTATATATATTATATTATTTTTAACCCATAAAATTATAGAAAAAAGAACCTTTCTTTTTTCCATAATTTCTTTGGGTTAAAAATTTGAATGCTTTTTTTAACTAAGGTTGTGATGCAATTGTAGTCTGTAAGAAAAATTTGGGCTAAATAATATGGAGAGAGAAGCTTTGGAAGAGGACATGGACATCCATTAAAACATAAACAATAAAGGAATTTCATCAAATGTTATAGTTGAAACTGTCCTGGTAGACATGCATACAAAATGTGGAGGCATAGACAAGACATCTGAACTATTTGACAAGATACCTTAAAAAAATACCGTCTCATGGGCTATAATGGTTGTAGGATATATACACTAATTAGATTTGTTATAAACTCTTTAAAAACTTTCAAAAAAATGCATAACAAATTGCCAAATAAACTAGATGTTTAATGACTGACAACAAAGCAACTAAACCTTTTGGTACTCCATAGGGACTTCAACATAATATAAAATTGGTAAGCGCAAGAAGAAAATATGTGACATAAGAGAGTGAAATATCATTAAGAAGCATAATAAATGGAAGTAGAGGCATAGGAACTAAGTAAATCAACATTAGGAACTATATATATATATATATATAGCCCAATCTTGTAGCTGAATGAGACGAACAATAAAATAGGGCCTTGGTGACATATCAAATAGATATAGAATCCAAAGCAATATTTGCCTTTGGCAACAATTTTGTAATCAACATGAGATCTTGTGTGTACCATATTTCCAATATATTCTATATCATTGTGTAGTGAGCCATTTAACATAAACCTAAGAGCAAAAATTCTAGGACTGCAAGTACAGGAAAATGTAGCAACTAGAACCCATGATGACAAATTCAATGCATTATGTAAGTGGTGAAAATCCAATCATGGCAAGCGGTCCATGAGACTACACTTGTTGCATTCATTTTATCTCCAAGTTTCAACAATGGACATGCCTGTGTATCTCCAAATAACACTTACAAAATACATATTTGTCTATGAACTCTGAGTCATATTTAGAAAATCCAAGTAAATACAATGAACTATTTGATATTGGCTGAGGGTGATGGTGATGGATCTGCGGAAGCCTAGGTGGGTCGCGAGCCCTCGTGCTATAAGAAAAGCATGGAGGAGCCGGAGTGGGAGGACTCCCAAAAAAAGAGTGCGGATGACCCAGGGGGAAGAATATTTTTGTCCCTCCCCCTATTATTCCTATCGGTGACTGCCCAAAAGGTAACTTCAAGGATGCAGCTGGATCTGGTGACTCGAACGGTGGGCAATGTAAGAAGTGGGCCTCACTGTTTGGGGTTAAACCCAATGGTAAGTCTTTCTTTCCCCTAGTGTGTAATATCTCTAACCCTTCAGCTGGTAAATTTGCAATCTCTATTCCTGACAAGATCATTGATCATAATATCGCAATAATGGAAAACTCCCTGGTTGGAAAATTCATGGGCCAAAGGCCAAATATTGAGATTGTTAGGGATTTCGTCAGAAAAAAATGGAGAAAAAATGGTAGTGTTTCTGTTACAGCCCTCCCTAAAGGGTTCTTTGCTTTTGAGTTCTCAAACTTGGATGATATTAAGGATGTTAGATGCAGAGGACCATGGGTTGTTGGGAAATCCACTCTTGCACTTAAAAAATGGTCCTCAAACTTAGATCTATCGAATTCCATCTTTGAGAATGCTCTGGTTTGGGCTAGGCTTCATGGTCTCCCTCTGGAATATTGGAATGAGGATGTGTTCAGGGGGATTGCAAGCTCCTTTGGGGAGCTCTTATCGATTGATCCCATGATTGCTGCTAGAAGGAGACTGGTGTTTGCAAGAATTTGTGTTGGTGTTTCTTAGGATGCTGATCTCCCCTCCTCTGTTGAGATCCTTTCAAAACTCAGCTCTTGGTCGCAAGCTATTGAGTTTGAGACCATCCCTTTCGCATGCTTCAACTACAAAAAATCTGGTCATTGGGTGAAGCATTGCCCCATGAAGGTAGTTAAAGAAACGAAAAAACCCAACAGGGTCTCTAAAGTTGTATGGAAAAAGAAGTAGGAGGAGTGTAACAGAGATAGTGGGAAAGGCTGTTGATTCCCCTGACATCCTCTCGGGTGAAGCTGGTAATGTTGGCCCCACTGTCCTGGCCCCTAAAGTTCTTGCCTCTGAGTTTAAGGCTGGCCTTCAGGATAAAGGAGAAGGTTTGGATTGTACTGTTGGTACCTTGGCTCTAAGAAATATGGATGGATCTCAACACAAGATGTCTGAAGAAGCTGGAAATGAAAGCTCTGCCACCCAGATCCCCCAAGTTTTGTTTCTAAAACTTATTGCTGACTCTCAGGTCAAAGAGGATAGTGTGGAATGGGAAGCAGGGAATTTAGCCCTTAGTAAATCAGATAATTCTTTTACTTCGGAGAAGAGCCCCCTTTTTCGGAACCCTATGATGCCAGGGCTGGATGATATTTTTTCTCAGGGTCTCTCTATTGAGGTAGGCATTCCTTTGGTTGTGTCTCCGGTTGGGATAAATATCCCAGGAGCTGAATATTGCTCGGATCTGGCTTCTTTTGATGTTGTTAAAGACACTTTCTCAGACCCTAGCCAAGCAAGCATTCTTGAAAAAAGAAACTCCCTGCCTTCCGGGAATGGACTTATGGATACCCTCCCTTGGGAGCAGAAATTCCTTTATGATAAAGAATGGGATTCCAGTAAAGAATCAGACAGTCAAGAGGATACTGATAGAGAAGAGGTACTTTCTAAGAAAAAAAAGAAAAAATCGAAGATCAGAATCAAAATCACCACTTGTGGGATTTCAACAAGGTCGAGAGCAAAAGCGTACTGTGGGGCAATCTCCATGGCCAAAGGAAGAAGACCCAAAAACCTGATAATGGAGCACCATAGCTTTCAAGAAATTGTGGATGGGTTCCAAAAAACCATCCCGGAACTCCTTCTCTCGCCTAAATTCCCATGAAGTTATTATCTTGGAATATAAGGGGACTAAATAATCCCCACAAGCAGGATATTTTACACAATTTTGCTTAGGACCAGAAACCTGATATTCTCCTCATTCAGGAAACCAAAATGTTAAGAGAAAAGGTTGAAAAGATCACTTTGTTCCAGCACTGCTCCATTCAGGGCAGTGATTCTGTTGGGGCTTCTAGTGGGGTTGCGACTTTTTGGAACTGTATGGTCATAAGAGGTGATCCTCTTTTTTCTCGCCCTAACCATGTTGCCACTAGATTTACTCATATTAGAGACAATTCCAGTTGGATTCAGTCTAATATTTATGCGCCAAACTGTAAAAAAGCTCGAAAGGCTTTTTGGAAAGAGTTGGCTACTTTCTGAAATATCTTTCAAAATGACCCCTGGGTTGTCATGGGAGACTTCAATTCTCCTCTCCTTCAGGGTGAGAAGTTTGGAGGGTCTCAGATTAATGAAGAAAGTAAAGAAGATCTCTTGGATTTCATCAACAATCATGCCTTGATCGATATGGACTTGCAAGGTAGCTCTTACACTTGGTCGAATAGAAGAATTCTATCGGATTTGATCCAGGTGAGACTTGACAGAACCCTTGTTTCTGATATCTGGTTTTTAAATTATTGTTGTTCTTTGAAAACCCTCCCTAGGATTGGTTCTGACCATTTCCCTATTAGTTTCGTTGCTGACCCCTTAAAGATTAAGAGGAATACCCCTTTTCATTTTGAGAAGATGTGGCTCTCCCATCCTCTCCTCCGAGAGGAAGTTAGGAAATGGTGGAATATCAAAATTAAAGGCACTGCTTTGTTTAGAATCGCCAAAAAACTAAGGGAAGTTAAAATGAATCTCAGAAAGTGGAAAAAAGAGTCTTTTGGCAATATCTTTCAAATCAAATCTGATCTTCAGTTTAGGCTGTCTGAAATCCAAAACAAAATTCAGAAGGAAGGCTATTTGGTTGATACTAAGGAAAAGGAAAATGAGATTCTCTCAAAACTCCATGAGATAATTACTAGAGAAGATGAATTCTGGAGACAAAGGTCTAGAGCTATTTGGCTAAAAGCTGGAGATAAAAATACTAGATACTTTCATCTTTCAGCTTCTAAACACAGGGCTGCTAACAGAATTTCTAAGATTGTTGTAGATGGTAGAACTTATGAGGAGGAAGAGATTAGAAGGGAAGATGTTCTTTTCTTCAAGAATCTCCTGTCTGAGAAAGAGGACATTGATGTAGATGATCAAAATCAGCTGATGGAGGCTATCCCCAGTATTGTTAATTCTAGAGATAATGAAATGTTAACAGCAATACCCACCAGTGAGGAAATTAAAAAAGTTGTTTTTTCTTTTGAAGGAAGCAAAGCGCCTGGTCTTGATGGCTTCCCGTTACTTTTCTTCCATTGGTTTTGGGACATTGTCAGGGAGGATGTTGAGAAGGCGGTGAAAGAGTTCTTCCATTCTAGAAATCTGTTGAAGGAGTTAAATGCCACTTTCTTGGTCCTTATCCCCAAAAAGCCTAGTGTGCAGGATTTTGAAGGTTTTAGACCCATTAGTCTCTGTAATTCCTTTTATAAAATTATTTGGAAGGTGCTTACCTCTAGGCTGCTTATTATTTTTCCCTCTATTATTGCCCCTCAACAGAATGGTTTATTGCCTGGAAGACAAATTCTTGACTCTATTGTCCATGCTCATGAGAATGTTCATTCCCTCTTGGTCTCTAAATCGGAAGGTTTTCTCCTTAAGCTTGACATTTCGAAGGCTTATGACAGGGTGGATTGGAATTTCCTGTTTAAAATCTTAAAATCCTTTGGTTTTAATGAAAGGGTTTTGCAGCTCATTGAACAACTCATTTCCTCTGCTTCTGTGGCGGTTCTTATTAATGGTTCCCCTTCTACCTTCTTCCGGAGTTCTAGAGGGTTAAGACAGGGTGATCCCATTTCTCCTATCCTTTTCATGATTATGGCTGAAGTGTTAGGTAGAAACATGAGTAAATTGGTTGCTCAAAGATCTATTATGGGGCTTAAACCTTCATCGAACAATTTAATATGCTCTCATCAATAGTTTGTGGATGACACTTTGCTTATGGGATGGTCTGCTATCTCGGAAGCTAAAGAGATGAAGAATTTGTTGGATACCTATGGGAGAGCTTCTGGTCAGGTGATAAATAAGCAAAAAAGTTCGTTGTTCTTCTTTAACACTCCTTTGCACAGACAGAGAAAGATTGCTGGAATTCTTGGTTGCAAGATTGAGTCCCTTCCTGCTACTTATCTGGGGTTACCCCTTTGTTTAAAACCTCCGAACACTTTTTGGATCTCTCTGGTTGATAGATTTGGGAAAAAACTCTCAGGTTGGAAAGGTGCTCGCCTAAGCCAGGCTGGAAAACTCCAGCTTCTTAAAGCTTCCTTGCAGAATCTCCCCATCTATGCTCTCAGTCTTTTTAAAATCCCCTCTAAATACGCTGAAACCATTGAGAAGATTCAAAAGAGATTCCTTTGGTCTGGAGTTGAAGAAAGAAAAAGAATGCCTCTTGTTGGATGGGATTTGATTTGCAGATCTAAAAAGGAAGGAGGCTTGGGGCTAAGAAGAATTAGACTATTGAATAAATCGCTCCTAGCTAAACAGATATGGAGACTTTTTTCTTCCTTTGGTGAATGGAGTGATATAATCAAAAGCAAGTATCTGCAGAACAATAACTCCCTCAAAGATCTTATTGATAATCCCAATCTCCTGAGAGGATCAAGTTGCTGGAACTACATGTCTGATGGGATAAAGGTGGTTAAATTGGGATTGAAATGGTAGGTTTGCAATGGAAACAAGGTTAGATTTTGGGATGATTGTTGGCTGCGTGATGAACCATTGTCTCAGGATGGGAATCTCAGGAGATGGGTTGATTTTTGTAAAGATACTTTTGGTCTTTTTGTTAAAGACTATTGGCGGGATGGTAAGTGGATCAATCTCCCCTTGATTAACCCTGTGTTGATCCCTGTTTACTCCTCCTTGAATGCCGTCAGACTTTGCTTGAATCAGGAGGATAGACTTGTTTGGAGATATGAGCCGTCTGGGTGTTTTTCTGTCTCTTCTACCTTTTCCAGGATTTCCCAGGCTCTTAACCCTCCACCTCTGTGTTCGCAAGCCTAGACTAAGCATCTCCTTCCTAAGGTTAACATTTTTTCTGGTCCTTGCTGCAAAACAAAGTTCTTACTGTGGATAATCTTAGGAAAAGAGGATTTCTGATCCCTAATAGATGCTACCTCTGCAAAAGTAATGTTGAATCGGCTAATCACCTCTTTATTCATTGTCCTTTCTCCTCCCTGGTTTGGGACAAACTGCTAAAATGTTGGCATTTCTCTTGGGCCCCTCCGGAGTCAGTTGAGGATTTTTTTGTTCAATGGAAACCCCCCTCTTTCAACCCCTTTATTAAAAAACTTTGGGCCTTCTCGTTCCCCCATGTGACTTGGGGAATTTGGAAAGAGAGAAACAACTGGATCTTCAGGGATAAGGAGTCTTCAGAGGAAATAGTGTTTGAGAGAATTCTCAGAATGATCAAGGAAAATTTTTCTATTGTCCCCTTCAGGGAAGATAAGATTGATACTGTGGTTTGTTCCCCTTATGATAGCCTGATTGCTAGGGAATGGAGAATTAGCTAGGATATTTCCATTGCCCCTAATTCTACCAAAAAATCCAGGGATGGAGTTTGCTGGAGTTTTCCTATGGAAGGATGGGTTAAAGCCAACTTCGACGGGGCGGCCAAAGGAAACCCAGAAAAGGCTGGGTGTGGTGGGGTCTTAAGGGATTCGGCAGGTAACTTTATGGGAGTTGTTGCCTCTCCCTTGGGGGTCCAAACCAATCACGTGGCGGAAGCGGCGGGGGCTTATTACATAATCAACTTGGCTCCGGGAATTAAATGCAAAAATCTATGGATCGAAGGTGACTCAAAAAATATTATTGATAGCCTTTGTGGCAGATCTCAGCCTGCATGGTCGATAAAGAATTAGATTGATGATTCTAAGGCCTTAGCAATTTTGAAAATATAAAAATAACTCATGCTTACCATGAGGCGAACGCGATTGCTGATTTTTTTGCCAATGAGGGAGTTAAGAGCGACAAAATCCTTACGTGGCATAAGAAGACCAAACTCCACTCCAATGCTCAAGCTCTTTTGGAGTTCAATACAGTGAACGAAAAAAAGGCGGCGTCTTGTCATAATGAGTAATGTATGAATCATGAATAGCAATATCCGAAGATATAATGGGGCCGAGTGGATCCGGATGATTAATTATCTTCTTTGGCACGTTTTGTGGGTCCTGAGAAGCAAAGGACCTTTTTGGAATAGGACTTCTATCCGTAACAGTATTCGAACCAACACTGCTAAAATGGGTGGGGAACAGAAGAGGGTGGAGCCTACCAGCTTCGAATCACACACCAAGAATGCTAAAGCTTGGAGTGAAATCAGAAGGGGTGGATTACTTCCGTTCATTGAGAAACTCCATGGCCCTAAGGAGGAGATTACAGATTTATTTGAGAAGAACTGGAATAATGGGGAGGTCCTCCTTTTTGGGAGGAAAGTTCAAATTGATGAAGCCCTGATTGCAGAGGTCACGGGCATTCCGATGGAAGAGCACAAATTCTTCAGAGACAGGAAATTCTCTGACGAATCTATTTTGAGGTTTCCCAAATCTGAAATAGAGAAACAAAATCTGGTCGAGACGACGAATAGTTACTATGAAGTGGACACTATAAAAGCTTTGTGGAGAAAAGTGCTAAGGGTTATCATGGAGTACATCACGCTCGACGGCCGCTTCACTAGGGTTTATGGATATCACTTCATGCTGCTTAATCACTTTCGGCATAAGGTGCATGTTTCTATCCCCTTCTTCTTGCTCTGTTCTCTGAGAAACAACTTTTCTGGTCATAGAAGAAGCCCTAAAAGACACCCGATTCTTCACACGAGTCTTTTAAAACTTATTTTTGAGCACTTTCAGAATATGCCCTCCCTTCCTAACCCTCTAGCCCCGCTGGAGCTTGATGAAGATGATACTGAGCCTAGCATTTCTTAAACCAAAGCTTCCCCCAACCGTGTCTAGAGCCCCTCGCCTCCTTTGCCCCCCCTTCTGCCTCTAGCCGCTCCCCTCAACCTTCTAGAGCCTGCTTTGTTTCGGCCTCTGGCCACACTAACCCTAATGCCAATTTGGCTCGCTCTAGCTCCCCGGTTAATAAGCTTGTCTCCTACCCCGATGACTCCCCTGTTGTTTCTGCTAAGATGGTCGGGGCTAGTCTTGAGGAACTCCATGCCCCCCAGAACATTCAACAGGAGAACTTTACCCCCCCGAGAGGAGCGGAGTCGGTGTTTTTTGGGGTCAATCCTGAAAGTGACCCCCCTTTTGACTTTGTTGGTAATGCCAAAAGCTACTCCCAGGACCAGTTCAATTCTGCCAAATGGGTCTTTCATGAGATAAGTAAGCTGAAAACAAAAAATTTGTCTCTTCATAGCAAGCTGGGGGAAATTGAAGTTAAAGTCGCTGGGCTTATTCAGCTCGAAGCGGAGAAGAACAACAATATGAAGGATATTCCTCAAAAGGACAGTACCATCGAAAATGATCTTGAAAAAATCAAAGGAACCTTGAAAAAGATTGCCGAGCAAAATTGTAGAATTGCCAAACATAACACTGTTATCATTAAGGCTATGTCTGAAAGACTGGAGAAAACCCAGAAGAGAGCTCTGATTGTCGACCTTGATCAGGAGAAAGACCAGGACGAGGAAGCTGGAATATCCAAACGCACCAGATCTAGCACGAAAAGGAAAGCCCAGACTACCCCTAGTATGGCTCAGATCTTTATGGAGGGGGTTCAGGAAATGGCGGACTTGGTAGAGGTTGCGGACGAGCTCTTGAACTCTATGAATTAGTGGTGGTCGGGCCCTGCTTCTTTTGTTTGCTGGCTGTCTGTTGGTCTCTTTGAGGCTTTTTGTTGCTGCCTGCTGATGCTGGTTTTATTCTCTCTGGCAGTTTTTTTGTTTTTTGGACCTCTGTTTTGGTCTTTTCCTGTACTGTTACTTCATGGTTTCGGGTCCCTATAAAACCTGTTTATCCCCCTTTTATCAAAAACCTTCTTGATCAAACTTTTATTTTCCTCCTCGCCAATCTCAAAAGGAATGTTTATAAGAAATAGATCTTATTTTTCTCCTCATTCCACAATTTATTTAAAAAATATTCTTTTGCAAATAAGACATTAAAGATCATTTAATTAAAATTAGATTATCATTAATTTATCCTCATTCAATTTTTAATTTAGAAATGAAATTCTCATGTTTTATGATACTACAAGAAAAATAGAAAAACTTAATATTATAATCCCCTTCCTTTAGTCTTCACATCTATAAATATCCTTAAATGGAGAGACCACCTTCTCCTATTATTTTGAAGAATCAAATACCTAAATTATATTCATAGTTTTTAGTTTAAATTTGAATAATTCTATTTATTTTTTTAACAAAATTTTTAAACAAGCAGCTATTACAATCTTTGAGAAAAACAACTTCATCAATAAACATAGTAGCAGAATTTATGTTTTAACATCGAGTAAATCTTCTTGAAATAGATCAGCCATAAGAGAATGTCATTCTTGTAAGCCTCATGTAATGGGAAACTGTAGATTATGAAACTACCTCTGTTACTTAACCATCTGATAAAAGAAATAATTGTGATAGCAGAGATATAAAACAAATAAACTATATTCAGGTTGCTCAGAAAATTAGAGCTCACCACACACAATAATATTTTGTATTATTTTCTCAACGAATTCATTATTGAACAATTCTTAAAACAGAATTTAAATAGCAAAGGAAATAATTAATAAACATATATTTTTTATTCTAAGGACTGCTACAAAACGGTTTTTATTGAAGCCTATAAAAAAATAGCACTCAGGCTGAATAGAAATAGAGTTCACTGCCACTAAGAAACAGTTTGTGGCAACAAAGAAGGAAACTAAACTTGCAACCGCAACATGCATTATCATGCATTATTCATTGAGCTTGATGACTGGCAGATAAACAGTGAAAACAAAGCCTATTTAACTAACACCTAAAATTAAACAAAATGCAAACTATGATTAAAACTGACTGTCTAAACATGCAAATCTGCGCATGATAGTGAAGTTGGTTAACATGGCAGTGTGCATGGTGATTTGCATGTGGTGAGACTCATGCATCATCTTTCAACATACTCTTTTTTGATATTGAGACTCACAATATGATCTTGGAGTTCTGTAAACTGAACCCATGCAATTCATTATGCAACATTACCATCAATCTAGTCTTATAGACCCATTTAGTACCCTTCTTGTAGAAGTTAAGTACCCATTTACTCATTTCTCTCCCTCTTGAGAGATCACAAGGTTTTCCCTATCTTTCTCTAGCATAGACAAGACTCGTAGTCTCTCAAATTACATAACACTTTTCAATGTGTCAATCATAACAAGCAATCATTAGCCACTTTTCTCAAACATTCAAACTTTGTGATCTATCAATCCATCCATAATTAATTTGTATACAATATTTCATAGATTGTCTATGCCACTTTATTCCAACATGACTTTTCAAAATGATTCTTCAATCCATAAATAGAACAAGGATGGAAGATCCCAACACTTTTCTTGTTTATGTTCTTCATTAATGATTCTTCAATTCATAAAAATAAAACAAGGATGGAAGATCCCAACACTTTTCTTGTTTATGTCCTTCATTGTGATAATGAGAACATTGCATACATTCCATTCTTTGAACTGATTTGTTACTTGTAATACTTACATCATTATTTCTATCACTCTCACCATACCCAAGGCCTTCATTCCTTGGCCTTACAATTGGCTAAATGGGTTCTATAATTTCTTGCCCATGTTTTTCCAAACCTTTTCCATTCATATCCCATTTTCTTATATTTTGTTTCAGACACATCCTGACCTTTAGTTGATTGAAGGAACAGGACAAATCTTTTGTGCCACATGACACGTCACATACAAATAACTTTAACGTTAAAGATTCATTAAATGACTGTAAACTATTGTCATATTCCAAGATTCTCAATTTGACACAAATATTCACATCTTTCTTTTCCAAAATTCTTTAATGATTTCCATCACTTCTTTCTCCAAAACCATTTTTTCATTCTTTACTCTTTTCCCTGATTTCTTTGATGGCTAGGAAAACCTTTTAAACACTCAATTTTTCCTTTTGACAGCTTCTAGTGAACCTCCTTCATTGATGTAAATATATTTCTTTCGAAACTACAACCTGACTTCTTTGGATAGCGATAAGTGCTTTCTTCTGTTTGTGGTACAAACAATTTCTTTTGGTCTACGATCTGACCTTTTCTTTCTGCATGCGGCTTCCCCCTCCCTTTGACAGCTTCTCTTCTCCAAATCAACTATGACTGACTACGATCCTCTTTCAACCTTGCAGCTTCTTCAAAACCCCTCTGCGAACAACTCTCTTTTTTTTCCGAATGAGAGCAATACAACTATAATCTCTTCCTATCCTCATGCCTATGACTTCACTGGCTGAGTTCTGTTTTGCATATCTTTTCCTCTCCTTTGGCTACAGACAAAAAACAGAGTACCCCAAACTACTACAGCAATCTTATGACTGTAAAAAAAATTGTTCTCTTCTATATTGCAGCGGCTTCCTTGAAGACTGCAGCCTCTGATATAACTTTTTTGTCTATCTTCAGTGACTTCTTTTCTAGGCAGCAACTTCACCAATTGGCAACCTCCTTTCTAGCGGATATTGGACTGCATCTTTAAAAAAGAATGAATCAATTTGAACACAATCTCCTCATGGGAGCTCTTCTTTTATCTTACATTAGATATCACAACTGCAAACATCAAATTCTCTTTCTATTGCCTGCGATCTAATTTTCACACATTCTTTTCTTCTGCAATTTCCCAGCAAACCACGATCAATAAGGCTCTTATGAAAACTATCTCTATTATTTAAGCAACTGATAAAAGAAATAATTATGACAACAGAGCTATAAAACAAATAAACTATATTCAGGTTGCTCAAAAAATCAGAGCACAACACACACAATAATATTTTGTATCATTTTCTCAACGAACTCATTACTGAACAATTCTTAAAACAGAATTTAAACAGCACAGAAACAATAATTACTAAACATATATTTTTTATTCTGAGGACTGTTTCAAAACAGTTTTTATTGAAGCCTATAAAAACAGTGCTAAGGCTTAATAGAAATAGAGTTCGCTGCCACTAAGAAACAATTTGTCTCCACAAAGAAGTAAACTAAACTTGCATCAACCGCAACATGCATTATCATACATTATTCGCTGAGCTTGATGACTGGCAGATAAACAGTGAAAACAAAGCCTCTTTAACTGATACCTAAACTTAAACAAAATGCAAACTATGATTAAAACTGACTGTCTAAACATGCAAATCTGCGCATGATAGTGAAGCTGCTCAACATGGCGGTGTGCATGGTGAGTTGCATGTGGTGAGACTCATGCATCACTTTTCAACAGAAACTTTCATATCATCATAACATAAAAATATACTCTTACAAGATCACACGATGCAAAATAATACCATTCTAAAAACAAATAGAAATGGTCATATAATTCTGAATTATGCAACACAAGATTCATTGTTCCTTCGAATATCTACCATTCATTATTAGATATTCTACTTCATGCGATGGACGATCAGACTAAACCACAAAACGCAACCATTACCATCGTACCCTATTTAACCAAATGGACCTCCGCATAATTCACGTGGAGCATAAAGTGAATTTAATGTTGTACAAAGTAATTTAATACACAATCTTTCTCAATTAAGCAGACACATCGTGTTCATGTTTTTCATGCAGGGGGGAAGTGTTAGAAATAATAAATCAAATAATAACAAATGTCAATACACAAAAAAGAACAGAAATAAAATACTCAATATTTATTCATAAAAATAATACAGCAAATGTCTTCACTGTTTTATTAACAAAAATTTTCAATAGTCAAATTTGGAAAGCCTACTCAACTCAAAAAGCTAAAACAAAAAATCTAAGAGAAACATCCTAAACTATAAAAAAGTTTTTGGGAAACTTTCCCAATTACAACAAAACAAAATTGATTTTTCCTTATTTTAACATCCTCCCTAAAATCTGATTTGTGGGACAACTTTTCATTCCTAAAAAATTCTTCAGTCTACTAAAATCTTCTTCTTTCAAAGGCTTTGTCAAAATGTCAGCAACTTGATCTTTGGACCTGCAATAAGAAAGTTTAATTTCATTATTTTTAACCAACTCCCTATGAAATGAAACTTGATGTCTATGTGCTTGCTTCTCCCATGAAAGACTAGATTTTTAGAAAGTGCAATAGCTGATTGATTATCACAAAATATAACCGTTTCTTCCATTTGAGGCTGCAACAATGCTTCCAGCATTTTTTTAACCAAATTGTTTGACAACCTACTGAAGTGGCTGCCACATATTCTGCTTCTGCTGAAGACAATGCAACAATGGGTTGTTTCTTTGAGGACCATGAAATTACACCTAAACCAAGATTAAAAACATACCCAGAAGTACTTTTTCTATCATCTTGATTTTCAGCCCAATCACTATCTGTATAACCAGTTAACTTCAAATCATTCTTCTTTTCATAAAAAATTCCATGATTTGTTGTCCCTTTCACATACCTTAGTATTCTTTTACCTGCTTGTAGATGTGTATCATGTGGATCCTCCATAAATCTGCTTATCAAGCTTATTGCATACATGATATCTGGTCTTGTTGCAGTTAAATACATTAAACTTCCAACCAAACTTTTATACAAAGTAGAATCTAATTTTTTGCTTTCATCTTTTTTGCTCAACTTCATACCTATGGCAATAGGTGTAATTGTTGATTTACTATTTTCCATTTTAAACCTTTTCAAAATATCATTTGCATACTTTTCTTGTGAAATAAAAATCGCATCACTATTTTGAGTTACTTCAATACCAAGATAATAATGCAACAAACCAAGATCAGTCATCTCAAATTCACCCTTCATTTCCATTGAAAAATCTTTAAGCATGTTTTCATTATTTCCAGTATAAAGCAAATCATCAACATAAATGCAAACTATCATAACATCTCTTTGCTTATTTTGTTTTAAGAATAAGGTGGGCTCATAAGGGCATTTTTCAAAACCATTTTTCAAAAAATATGATTCAATCCTTTCATACCAAACTCTAGGTGCCTGTTTTAAACCATACAAAGCTTTCTTTAGTTTAAGCATTTTACCTTTTTCACCATTAATCTCATAACCAGGTGGTTGCTCAATGTAAATTTCTTCCTCCAATACACCATTCAAAAATCTTGATTTTACATCCATATGAAAAAATTTCCAACCCTTTTGAGCTACAAGAGCTAAAATCATACGAATAGTATCCATTCTGGCAACAGGTGCAAAAACTTCATTATAATCAATACCTGATTTTTGTTTGTAGCCCTTCACTACCAACCTGACCTTGTATTTATTCACTTTACCTTGCTCATTGTACTTTGTTTTATACACCCACTTTATTCCAATTGGCTTCTTATGTTCAGAAAGATCTGCAATTTCTCAAGTTTGATTTTTTTCTATGGCTGCAATTTATTCATTCATAGCTTTAATCCATTTATCATCATTTATAGCTTCTTCAAAAGTAATAGGATCACTATCAACAAAAAATGCAAAATGACAAGTATCTTCATTTATCTCTGATGTTTCTTAATATATGTCAGACAATCTCCTTGTTTTTTGCCACCTTTTTGGAGATACAAAGGTGGATGATGAAACATTACCATGACTAGGTGGAGATGAAGAAGAAATTCTTCTTAATGTTGATTGTTTAATGCTACTACTAGCTCCTGTGTTTGCAACTTCATCTTGAATATTAACTAGCTAATATTTCTCTTTCAGATTCCAACTCCACTCTTGATCTTCAATAAACTTTTCATCTCTACTTATCACCAACTTCTTTGTCTCAGGATTGTACAACCTATATGCTTTAGATTCTTCACTATACCCAACAAAGATACATTTTTCTGCCTTATCATCCAATTTACTTTTAAGTGCATCTGGAACATGAGAATAAGCAATACAACCAAAAATTCTTAGATGATCTACCCGAGGTTTGTATCCTCCCCATGCTTCTTCCGGTGTCATGCCCCAAACTGAATTTGTAGGACATCTGTTCAAAATATAACCTGCACAACAAACTACTTCTGCCCAAAAATCTTTTGGTAAACTCTTAATTTTAAGCATACTCCTTACCATATTTAAAATTGTTTTTTTTTTCCTTTCAGCTACACCATTTTGCTGCAGTGTATACCTTGTTGTTAGCTGCCTTTTTATGCCATTTTCAATACAAAAATTATGAAAATCATGAGAAATATACTCTCCACCCCTATCAGTCTTTAAAATTATGAGAAAGTAACCACTTTGCTTTTCAACTGATTCTTTAAATTCTCTGAATTTCTTGAAAGTATATGATTTATTTTTCAAAGGATAAACCCAAAGTTTTCTACTGTAGTCATCAATAAATGTCAAGAAGTATCTCATACCAGATAATGAATCAACCTCAATTGGACCACATAGATCTAAATGAACTAGCTCCAATGGCTCTGAAGCTCTCCAAGAATCCCTTATTGGAAAGGGTTCTCTATGATGCTTTCCAACAATACAACCTTCACATTCTTCATCTGATTTTTGGATAAGTGGTAAACCTGTTACCATGTTCTTTTTATGCAAAAGATTTAGTCCACCAAAATTCAAATGAACAAATCTAAGATGCCATAACCACTGTGTATCTTTTACAAGAGCATTAAAACTTAAATGCATATTGTTTCTGATACTAAGAGAAAACATCCTATTAGCAGTCATGGGTATTTTGGTTATCATCTAGTTTTTACCATCAACAATAATGCATGAGTCCTTTTCAAATTTGATAGTGTGGCCTTTTTGTACAAGTTGACCTACACTTAACAAATTATGCTTTAAACCCGGTACATAAAAAATATCACCAATATATTTTTTCTCACCTTATTTTGTTGTGATTAATATCCTCCCTTTCCCATGACTAATGCAATTGTATCATTTCCCATCTTTACTTCAGATTTGATGGACTCATCCAAATTCTGAAACAGCTATTTGTGTCCTGTCATATGATTGCTGCAACCACTATCAACATACCATTTGTCATTATTTACTTCCTCCTTTGTGCTACATGTTAGCAAAACATATCCTTCTTGCCCTTCACCTTCATTTGCATATTGGGCTTCTTATTTATTTTCATCTGCAATCTTTTTTCTACATTCAGCTGCAATATGTCCATACTTTTGACAATAATAACATTGAATAGATGATTTATCATACCTCTGAAAACCTCTACCTCTTTGCTAAAAATTTGCTCTGCCTCTACCTCTTGTTTGAGTGTAACTACAATTTTCTCCATCACTTCTATTACTTCTTTGACCTCTGCCTTTTTGTTGAAAACGTCCTCCTCTTCCTCTTGAATTTCTACCTCTTCCTCTTTGTGCTGAAGATGATTCTGATGCAACTTCTTTTTCTTTCAAAGATACTTTGCTTTTTAAAGCTTTCTCAAGCAGCTCATTTGCTGATTTATTTACTCTTTGTTCATGTGTGTATAATGAACCCATAAGCTCATCTATAGATAAAGTGGTTAGATCTTTTAATTGTTCAATAGCTATAACTACAGGATCATATTTTGTAGGCAAACTTCTTAAAATCTTTTCAACAATTTTTTGATCATTCATAACCTCACCATTTATTTTCATCTGATTAACTATCCCCATTATGCGAGTAATGTAATCTCCTAAATTCTCAGAATCTGACATTTGTAAAATTTTAAAATATTTTCTAAGCATTTGTAAACGAACTGCTCTTACTCTTTCTGTACCTTGAAATGATTGTGCAAGAAGATCCCAGGCTTCTTTTGCTGTTGAAGTAGCTGTAACTCTTGGAAGGAGAGTCTCATCAAGACCCTACACAATAAACAATAATGCTTTCTGATCTTCTTTTTTATTATTCTCCAATGAAATTCTTTCATTTTGTGTGAGTGCTGCCAATGCTGCTGCATCTGCTGGTTCTGAATACCCATTTTGCACAAGGTCCTATAGCTCCTGTGATCTAAACAAAATTTTCATTTGAAAACTCCAAAAATCATAAATTTTCCCATTAAATTTAGGAATCTGCAACTGTGTATTGTTAGCATTCATTGTCATTTCGAACTAGGCTCTGATACCATATGTTAGAAATAATAAATCAAATAACAACAAATGTCAATACACTAAAAAGAACAGAAATAAAATACTCAATATTTTAACTGTGATTTTAAACTCACACACTTGCCGACCTTATAAAGGCCTCGACTATTGACACTTCCCATGATGAGACACTTGCCTCCATGGGACACATAGATAGAGGCAGAGAAAAACAACTTTTATTTATTCATAAAAATAATACAGCAAATGTTTCACTGCTTTATTAACAAGAACTTCCAATAGTCAAATTTTGGAAAGCTTACTCAACTCAAAAAGCTAAACCAAAAAATCTAAAAGAAACATCCTAAACTATAAAAAAGTCTTTGGGAAACTTTCCCAATTACAACAAAACAAAACTAATTTTTTCTTATTTTAATAAGAAGATCATTACAATATTCTTAGATTGCATTATAAAATGTTTATGTAGACAAGAAGTACTCTCCTTTACAATCATTTCAGCTTCATTTCAACTCTTGTTGGCATTGCTTTATTTTCTCTCGCAATCTAATACACTTCCATTTAGCTATTAAGAAAGCATACTAGGGAACTATAATTTGCAAGAGAATATAAAGAAGGCATCCTCTAATGGAGCTGAAGAATATCAGTGGACAACTACATCGTCCATACTCAATCTATAAAGTGGGGGATACCTACTTCTGACGTAGGCGTTGATGGACTCTACCAACCGGCGAACATACACCACATTAGTTTTACGGTTATAAGATTTCAGTGACCCTGATTTGTACTCTGCCATGTAAAATGCAAATCTTAGAAGCTTTGTAGCTTCCTTGGTGGTACAATTAACATCGACAGATGCAGTATGGATATCATCGGCTATCAACGACTCATTGTGCTCCTCCTTTCCACAGCAAGAAGCAAATAAGAAAAGCTTTATATTCTCCTTCTGTGTAGAATCATTATCATCGCATACAATAGTAATATTATGGGCTTCTAGCGGTTCCTGCGATGCAAGACAACCGGCTTCTAATGAACACTGGCTCTGAGAGTTATCGAAGATCCACTCTATGTAAACTGAGTCACATTTTGGGTTACATTTCAAGTTACACTTAGAATTGCATTTGAACAAAAATGGACCAACTTTAGACCATTTCCTATATTTGTCGAAGTCAAAAGAAGGTTTAAGCTGAGCTTCTACTTTTGGACCTCCACCGACTACAGCACGTATATTGCCCCGGTTAGCCAAGATTGCAAGCTCAGTCAAGGATTCGCACTCAGTTAATTTTTAAAGGTGAGTTTTTGCCATTCCACCAACGAGCCCACGTATATGGTCCTTCTCAACCAAGCTTTCAAAGTCAACTAAGGATTCACAGGGAACTTTTGCACCTGCAGCAACAACCGCAAATATACTGCTGCTCACAATCTTTGATTTCAAGTCGTTACTAGGCCTGAAATTCTCCACCCAGTTCCCCCAAGAATACGCCCACCTCCTCGTTGCCAAAGTCAGTTGGTCAAAGAAAAACTGTACTGTTCTGCACAAAATTTTATTAATAAAGTCATTAATACACAGCCTCACTATTGTGTTGAACCCCATAACTACCGATGTAAAGGTTAGCAATGGAGGAATGAACCAGTGAATATGCTTTTGAGTCTTTAGGAACAAAGCCACAAAGTTTAATGTCTTCAGCAACTTCTCCTCGAACATTAGTAAGTTGACAGGCAGAAAGTAATCGCGGTCGAGACGAATAACCGAGCGATTATCCAATACCACTGAATCCAGCACTTCTTCAAACTTCATAATATCGCCCGTGACCACTTCTTCCCATATTTCTTTATGGTCTTTCACAAACACCGTCTTTGAAGCTACTTTTCCAATGTACTTCACAGTTTCCCACATTTTATCTGTGATGTAATATGCAGGCCCATCCTTCATTACCATCTTGTTTCCTTTCCTTCGCTCCAGGTTGAACGTTTTGCCCAGATAGACCACTGAGACTGTCTCAGATTTGTTGGGATTGTTAGACTCCTTTGGATTCTTTTTCAACTTCGACACATCTCCTGCGCTGGTGGCATGGGAAATCACTTTTTTACAGACTCGACCTTTGAATCCCTGGAGCTGTTTGTAATCTGTGTAAGGGAAATAGAAACAGTGGAGCAAGTACGCAAGGGTACAATGCATGACTGCCCAAAGAGGCGTCGTCTTCATGATCAGAAAAATTCCAAGGCTAAGTTGCAATGGCAACAACACCGTCTCTACAAAATCCTTAAAACCTGGCATAGTTTGTACGCTACTTAAGTACAAGGGTAAGCCTATCCTCTTCTGGAAAAATGTTTGAAAAAATATTTTTCCTTTCCTCCTATCCCATACAAACTTGCGACATGACACAGCTGACTGGGTCGGTTCTTTCTTTTCTTCTTCCCACTAAAAATATAGTGACTTGCTTGTATCTATATTCTTCTTTCCTTTCCTGTCTTCTGCCACATTTATGACCCTTTTTCTCCCTGATTCCCTATATTGCCAAGTGAGAATAGCGAATGTTAATGCACGTTTGATTTCTCCACTTAAAAAAAAAGGATGAAAGAAAAATCTAAGAGGGAACAGCCCGTCCAAAGAGCTACCTACTGTCGTTAAATCGTTTTTCTATTTTTCCTTTTTTAAAGTTGTTTTGGCGCACTAAAAACATTGCATAGTAACAAGCTCAGGTTGCTTCTTCTAATCTCAACTTTTCTATTTAGATATCTTCTTTTTTACCAAACATCATTTCCATATAGATAGATTCTGAAGTTAAATTGGGTATAGGAAATCTCGATAGTTTGTAAAAGATCTAATATGATAATGTACAGACAGCACTGCATAAATGTGAAAATTTGCAGTTAAAGGGATCAACAGTAAAATATTGCTATTAATGGCGTAATAGAATAAGTGTTAAAGAGCCCAGTTTACGCTCCCAAATCAGAAATATCTTAATATAAAAAAAAACCTAACAGTTAATATGAAAATTTAAAAGTTATCTTCTGTAAATTATGCACTTGTAACCAAAGTAAGTAAATCTTTCTTTGCACTTATCTTTTGTTTTTTATTCTAATTTCCATTTCAGCAAAAAGATTTAGGAAGGCGATGTGTTAATAACAAATAAATGAAAAAAACAAATCATTAATCACACAAACCCTTTCAAAAGAAGATATATGAAATGCTGAACATATTGGGAAATGGATATGTATGCTTCTCTTAACAAAGACGATACAACAAACACACCAAATACACAAACAACACAGAGCTTACCTATATCACTCGCCACTATATCATGAGAGCTAATAATTTTGCAGAAGGAAAAATACAAGGTCTGTCAAAAATATTTGAGTCGCCGTGGGTCTCTGTAACTCTCAGTAAGCATAAATATTTCACACTAGCAGGAGAAATAGCGTTCACATGTACTTATCACTTAGTGGGTTTGTTGGATTAGTCATATCAGATAATTATATTTAGCGGTGTAGCAATTACTATGCCGTTCAAAATGGCATTCACATTCACTGTGTTGAGTGACTTGTTTACATCAAAGAAATAAATTTGTAGATCCAAAATTTCCAAACAAAACAACAAAATATAGAACTGAAAATTTTAACTATTTCCCCAGCTTCTGACAATTTAAACAATGTAAAACAAATCGGAACCAAAACAACCACAACCGGCGTGACACAGTTTACCAGCCGGCGCATAAGGCTACACAAAATACGTACCAGCCCGTCTCTGTTCTCAATCAAACAAGAAGAAAATGGCACCCGGTGAGTTGGATAGTTTAGGTCTTGCAATTACTAGTGTGAATAAATTTGGGACACATATTTCCACGTTCTTTCCGGTGAACTCGTATCATTGAATTACTCTGTTTTAACAATCCACCCTCCCCAGTACCTAGCATACTGTGGACGCAGCCATTATTTTCATGACTGGACAGATGTTTGGTAGCATTGGAAAATACGAGTGTGAACTGAATGCAGCACAGGACAGTTGATGTGACAAATTGAATGCTACAACGTCAGAGTTACAACGTCAGGGAGTACGTCAGTAGCAGAGACACTAATTTCCATGCCTTCTCGATTTCGATTCCAATTTCCTTGTCCATTTCCCGTTGGATGGATATATATGTATATGTTACAGAATTCACATAAAAATTGGTGGAATGAAATCACATTCCTGAAAGTTAATGTCATAATTTAAAAAAAAAAAAGTTAATTAATTTTATAATTATTAAAATTTAAAATATATATGATTTTTTTAAAATCAATTAATTTTATTTATTTTTAAAATTTAAAACTAATTTTGTAGCACATTAATTTTGACTTCAACAAATAGAGAGTTAACTATCACATTTAATTGATTTTATTTAATTTATTTTTCAATAATATATAAATAAAAGTGGACAGATTGTTAAGAAATAAGAGTTATACTAGTGGGAGGAGGCGGGTCATTATTAGAGGATTTTCCTTAGCCATGCGAGAGATCTTGACCATTAGAATGAGTTTTTTTTTCATGATAGTGCCCTTTTTATCTCATCTTCTTTTGGATTAGTAAAGCCATGTGAATATATGCAATGGTAAGGTCTAATTAGGGAACTTCCCACTATCATGCTAACCAAGGAGGTTGTCACATTAAGAGGTAGAAGATTATCCATGTGGTGAGGGAGACCAACTATGATGTCAACATTGAATGAATCCTTGGGACTCATGAGAGTCACATCTTGAACGAACAATATAACTATGACCATGACGATGTTTACCTAGGGAAGAAGCATTTGTATTGGTAGAAGAAGAATAATGTAAATGATCTAGTATAAGGGGCATTGATCGAATTCTTAATAATTATATGCAAGTGGGAAACTTCTAGAGTGACTTTATTGCCCTAGACATGGATCTCTAGCATAACATTTGAGAATTTAATAGCTTTCAAATACAAAGAGAAATAAGCAAATCCACAACAAAACCTAAAAATAAATAAAATTTCTATCTTTCCATATACTGAATAGAATTTTTCACTATCAAAGCATGCCAAGTAAGGGTAAATCTCACATCCATCTTAGGCTAGTCACCTACAAGAATCATATACCAAGAAAAAATCTCTCACAAATAAGGCTTGAAGAAGTAATGTATTGAGTTCCATGTAGCTAGGCTAGTGGGAAAAACTAGAAGAGATGTTTGAGATTTCCTAAATGTCCACAAAAAGGATAAAGGGGGTTTGAAACACCTAAATAAACAAGACAAGATCTAATGGAAAAGCCATGTAACATTAAACACTAAGTAAAATGAGCTAGTTTGGACTCCAAAATGGAAAGAAAAAATGTTTGAAACTTGTGGCACTATTGAGTGGCAATCAATTGGAGGTTACACCTAACATTGAGTTCATGAACCATAGGTAGTTGAGGAGAAAGCCGAGAATATCCTTGGAAGGGTTTTTAATTCTTAAAACCTCTTAAAGGGAGTGTCTAGATACCACTTCTAATCCTTACATCATGGTGTAGTACACCAAATATTATCCTTCTACAAGTTCTAGAGACATAGGCTCCATAATAGTTTGAAAGGATTTAACATATTGAATGTTAATCTTATTTTTAGTTTTAGGTTTTGACAAAGATAACCAGTTGTTAATGCCTTTGGAGAAGAGGTCTAAAATAAATCAAACCCCTTGCTTAAAAATTTGAATGCAAAAGCCTAGGTATATTTGGCATGACATTGATCCTAGCAAGTAATCACAAGAGACCACCAAAGTGGTTGTTGGTTGAAGGATATCCTAGTGCTAAAATTGTTCTCACCATAGATAATATATGACTTGATGGACTCATATTCCTTCTATATTTGGGTAATGAAAGTGCTTATATTTTTTATCGACTTCTTCATGATGAGGATGGAATGGATGTTCAAATGTTGTTAGACTTTCCTAGCATAAGGAACTCTAGAAGCAATGTAGTGCTTGAGGAGGAATTTTTTGGCTACATGACCTTCCAAAGCATGTATTATCCATTTGGTATATAATCTCCAACTTTGGTATATGAGTATCAATAAATCCAAGACCACCAAAATCATGCAAAAGGAAACAAAATTGATAAACTCAATGGAATCATTTATCTGGCTTTGAAGAGGCCCAATGAAAGTCCTTAAAAAATCTCCCTAGTTTTTGATAAGAGGATTTCAAGGGAGTCCAATAAGAAGAAGAATAATACACATGGATGACTATATACTTTAAAATAAATCTAGAATTTTCTAGCTAGAGTAAGAGACTTGGAAATCCAAAAGTGTAGGTTCTTCTCACTATGAATGAAAATGACTTGTTAAAGAGCTATAGTAGAGGATTAGAAAGATAAAGGAATATCTGGATAAATCTAAAACTCTACTCATGACCAATCCATTTCCAACCAAAAGAATCAATCCAAGATGGTTTGGGTAAAAAGGATTGATAACAATATTGATCCTTTTTCCATCAAATCCTA
This sequence comes from Sequoia sempervirens, assembly GCA_007258455.2. Lineage (NCBI taxonomy): Eukaryota > Viridiplantae > Streptophyta > Pinopsida > Cupressales > Cupressaceae > Sequoia > Sequoia sempervirens. Next base: position 72,596,564 of record VDFB02058242.1, read on the forward strand.
AAGTTGAAAGCAAGGAAAAATATATTTAGATACAAGGTGTGGCTCACATTGTCTTGTTCTTCCAAGAGAGTGAGGAAGGATTCATTAGTGAAATGACCCTTGAAATTTTGAAGATTGGATTTGGGAAGGGAAATACATTTAACCATATGTTGGGTAACCACATTGGAAAGAAAATAGAGCTAAACACTTTAACTACAAAAAAAAAAAAAAAAGTTGGAGCAAGAGGGCATTATTGGAATATAGATAAAAGAATTGTAAAAGAGGATGACTATAGCTCATTAATGATGTGAGAGAGGTTAAGAAATCTACAAAGAGAATTTGAATCAACAAGGGAGAATTAGGGCTAAAGGGCTTAAAGCATGGCCAAAATAAATGGCCATTCAATATGGTTAAGGCTTTAGAAAGTCAATCTTAATTAAAATAGAATGTTGTTGAGAATGATGAGCCATTTTATACACTATCAAATGAAAAAAAAAATATTATCCAAAATATATTTTATTTTGATGAAGCTAGTTTATTTAGGTCAAATTTAATAAGTAGAAACAAGTGATGTATTTGAAGCACAAGGGATTTGGTTATGACATTTTAGGAAGTATCGAGTAAAGTGTGTGGTGATTTTATCACTACATTTGATTCAATAAAATCTCCTATTTTATTAAAAAAAATTGGAGTTGTGTATATTGATAAATTATCATTTATTGTGGCTTCCTCTTAAATTGTTAATATATAAAAATTCCTACCCAATTTATGAGGAGTGTGAGGTAAGTCAACCAGTAGAAAGAGGGATGCCCATTTTAAGGTTTATCATGCAAGCCATATTTAAGCTTCAAACCCCTATTTTATGCTATGTTATATGAAAACTTTTCTCCTCTTGTTAATCCATGTGTACATGTTTGTTAGTGTAGGTTTTTATTTTCCTAGTGGGTTATTCATTTTTCTATTATCTAGGTTTTTTCTATACTAAGTTTATTAAGCTTTCCTAGGTTAATAAAGTGAGTGGGTTGTTGAGGTGTCATCATCCTACAAGGGAGTTACATTTATTATTTTTAGACCACTTGTTGGTCACTTCTTATTGGTTGGAATTCTCACTTCCACCATCTCCTTAACTCTATAAAAACTCACTACTTAGCTTATATTTCACTCTTGTATACATACAAGAGTGAAATATAAGCTAAGTAGTGAGTTTTTATGAGCTCCTAATGTAACCTTATCATCTAAAATTTTTTACATCTCTCAAAATCTCTAATCTATATTTGTGTTATTAATTAATTTATTTTTAATTTATTTCTCTTTTAAAATTTATTGTTATGTATCTGTTTCAAATTTATAACATGGTATCATAACTTTGGTTTTGAGAGTTTTGAGAGTTTTGAGTTCTACAGTTCATGATTGAGACATACAATTTTTTTGTATGCTCTTGTAAATTATCCTATTCTCTTTTCTTATATTTTTAATTTGTCTAGAGAATTAGAAATGAATAGTGAAGATATATTAACTCTTTTATAATTGCATATGTGTTTTAGTGAGATTTTGGTAATTGTAGTTTTTTTTTTTTTTTGAAAAGGAAAAAACGGGTTTTACAGGGACCTGAAACCACAGAGTTAAAATAAACAAAGATAGATCAAACAAAGTTTGAACAAATAGACAGTTGTCCCAAAAAAGGAAACGACAGCACAGAAAGACAATAGGGCCCAAAAAAAGGACCGCCAAAAGGCCAGAAAAAACAACAGCAGCACTACTCCAATGTATTCATCAATTCCTCAGCTTCCTTTTCAACTTCACTCATATCCTTTAACCCCTACTTGAGCATTTGAACCATATGTGGAGAAGCAGGGGCCTTCCTCTTCGTATTAGCCTGGGTGCGAGTCGAAACCCCTTCAGCAGTAGCTCTGCTACAACCTCTGTCTGTGTCCAAGTCCACA